>JXCR01142931.1:371152-405165 GCA_002079205.1 Phalaenopsis hybrid cultivar | reverse complement strand
TATATATATATATATATAAATTTATATATTTGTTGCCTCCCATAAAGCGCTTGGTTTAACGGCGACAGCCCGACGTACTATTGTTTAATCAGGATGACTTAACATCAAAACTTCTTTAAATTGTGGTATGTGTCCTCCATAAGAATGTTTCAATCAATCTCTATTAACTTTAAATATCTTTTCAGTTTTAGGATCTTTAATAACAACAGTTCCATAATGATAGAATTTAATCACTTTAAATAGTCCTAACCATATGTATTTCAGTTTTCCTGGAAATAATCTCAATCTTGCATTATATAATAAACTTCTTGTCTATGTTCAAACTTCTTCTTATTAATCTTTTGACCATGCGATATTGTCATTTTCTCTTTATAGATTTTTGTTTTATCATAGGCTTCATTTCTAATCTCATCAAATTCATTAAATTGCAAAAATCTTTTCTCACCAGCATTTTTTAGATTAAAATTAAAATCCTTAATAGCCCAAAATGTTTTATGCTCCAATTCTACTGGTAAATGACATGTTTTTCCAAAAATAAGTCAATATGGGGACATTCCTATAGGAGTCTTATAAGCAGTTCTGTATGCCCATAATGCAGTATCTAATCTAGCAGACTAATCAAATTTAAAAGGATTTATAGCTTTTTCTAAAATTTGTTTTATTTAACGATTTTATATTTCTGCTAGGCTGTTATTCTGAGGACGATAAGCAAGAGAGAATCAATGCATAATATCATACTTTTTTAATCAATTTTTTTATTCTTTTATTCCTAAAATAGGATCCTCCATTTGTAATAATTACTCTCGGCATTCTATATCTTGTAAAAATATTTTTATTTAAAAATTTAGAAACACTCCGAGCACACATATAGGTACAACAACAACTTCAATCCATTTGGATATATAATCAACATCAAGTTATATATATAAATTTCCAAATGAAGGCATAAATGGTCCCATAAAATATAATCCCCACAAATAAAAAATTTCAACTTCCAATGTGTAATTTAAAGACATTTCATTTCTTCTAGAAATAATTCCTACTCGCTGACATCGATCGCATGCTTTAATATATTCATTAACATCTCTAAAAAGGGTAGGCCAATAAAATCCAGCTTGCAAAATTTTTTATGCAGTTCTATTTGTTCCAAAATGTCCTCCAAATTCAGAATCATGACATCTTTCAATTAATTATTGAGTTTCGTTATAAGGCCCACACCTCCTAATAATTAGATCTTTACATTGTTTATATAAATATGGGTTATCCCAAAAATAAAATTTTGAATCATATATAATTTTTTTAAATTTTTTATTCTTAATATCTCATGACAAAATATTACTTACAATATAATTTACTATATCGGCATACCACGGTATATTCATTTCATCAATATTATATAATTTTTCATTAGCGAAATTTTCTAAAATTTTATTCGCAAAATTATTTAATTTTTTTTTCTAGTCTAGATAAATGATCAGCTAATTGATTATCATTTCCCTTTCTATTAACCATAAAAAAATTGAACTCTTGCAATAAAAGTATCAATCTAATTAATCTTAGTTTAGCATCCTTCTTTTGAATCAAGTATTTGATAGCAAAATGATCCGTATGCACTATATATTTGGTTCCAAACAAGTAAGGTCTAAATTTATCAAAGGCATAGACAATAGCTAATAACTCTCTTTCAGTGTTAGTGTAGTTAATTTGAGTATCATAAAAATTTTTACAAGCATAATATATTACTTTAAAAACTTTGTTGTGTCTTTGTTCTAAAACAACTCCAATAGCATAATCACTAGCATCACACATTATTTCAAATGGTTTCTCCCAGTCAAGTGGGACTATTATAGGTGCAGTGATTAATTTTTTTTTCAATAATTCAAATACTTTTATGCATTCCTCATTAAAATCAAATTTGTATTTTTTTCTAAAAGTTGGCATAATGACTTAGTTATTTTTGAAAAAAAATTTATATAATGACTGTAGAAACCAGCATGTCCTAAAAAACTTCTTAACCCTCTAACTGTAGTAGGAGGTGGTAATTTTTCAATAACTTGAATTTTTTGCAGGATCTACATCCATGTCATTTCTTAGAAATCTTATGCCCAAGCACAATTCCTCCTGCAACCATAAATTAACATTTTTCCCAATTTAGTACTGAGTTAATTTTTGCACATAATTCCATAACTTTTTCTAAATTATTTAAATATAATTCAAATGAAATCCCAAATATAGATAAGTCATCCATAAGTACTTCCATTCTATGTTCAATCAAATTACTAAATATTGACATCATACATCTTTGAAATGTCGCAGGTGCATTGCATAGTCCAAAAGGCATTCTATGAAAAGAAAATGTTCCATAAGATCTTGTAGATGTTTTCTTCTTTAGATTCTCACGAGCAATTGAAATTTGATGATACCTAGTATACCCATCTAAAAGGCAGTAATATTTGTTTCCAGCCAATCTATCCAACATTTGGTCTAGAAAGGGTAAAGGAAAGTGATCTTTCCTGGTGGCCATATTTAGTTTTCTATAGTCTATACAAATTCACCAACCAGTAACTTGTCTTATTGGAATTAATTCATTTTTATCATTTACTTTAATGGTCACCCCTCCTTTTTTTGAAACAAAGTGAATTGGGCTCACCCAAGCACTGTCTGAAATAAGATATATAATTCCAACATCTAACCATTTTAAGATTTCTTTTTTAACAACTTCTTTCACTATTGGGTTTAATCTCCTCTAAGGATCAACTTTAGGTTCGTATTGATCATCTAATAGAATTTTGCGCATACAAATCAAAGGACTAATTCCTTTAATATCTGTTAAAGTCCATCCAAAAGCCCTTTTATATATTTTTAACATTTCTATTAATTTTTATTCTTAAATTTCAGTTAACTCAAAAGATACAATAACAGGTAATGTAGATGAATCTCCTAAAAACACATATTTTAAATGGGCAGGTAATACTTTAAGTTCAAGTTCAGGTGGTTTAATACTTGAAGGAATAAGATTTTTATTATCATTTTCCAACAAATCTAAAGTTTCAAATTTGTCTTTATAATAATCTAAATTCTCTTCTTTTATTTGATTCTTATTCTCATAAAATTCTTCTTGACTTAGCTTTTCTTCAAACACTTTCTTAAATTGCTCAGCACTTAGATAATCACTAACTTCCATCCTAAAACATTCATTGTCTTTTTCTATTGCAGCATATTTTATAGTTTTTGTAATATTAAATATTACTTCTTGATTATCAACTCACATTATAAAATCTCCTTTTTGCACATCTATCACAGCTCTCTCTAATTCAAGAAATGGTCTCCTCAAAATAATAGGAATCTCTTTATCTTCCTCTATATCTAATACTATAAAGTCTACAGAAAAAGTAAATTTATTCACTTTTATTAATACATCTTCTATAACTCCTTTAAGATGAGTTATTAATCGATCAACTAACTAAAGAGTTATAGTAGTAGGGGAAACCTCTCCCAAATCTAAAAGGTTAAATATCAATAGAGGCATAAGATTGATACTCACTCATAAACTACATAAGGCTTTTCAAAAAAAAAACTTTTCACCAATTGCACAAGGTATAGTAAAACTACAAGGATCTTTTAACATTTCAGGAAGCTTTTTCTGAATAATAACGCTACACTCTTCACTAAGTGTAACGGTCTCATGATCTATAAACTTCCTTTTTCTTATTTAGTATACGTTTCATAAATTTCACATAACTTGACATTTGTTCCAAAGCCTCAATGAAAGGAATGTTTATTGTTAACTTTTTAAGGATTTCCAAAAATTTTGTAAAGTATTTTTTTTATTCTTCTGCTTTAATCATTGAGGAAACTGAGGTAATGGTTTTTCTAAGGGAGCTTGTATTTGTTCATTTTCATTGTGGTCACTTTTAACCTCTTCCTTCTCCTCATCAACTTTAGTTTCTCTTTGAAATTTTGTTTCAACTTCTTTTCCACTTCATAATTGAATAGCTTTAATGTGCTCTTTATTTTGATCTTTTAGATTAACTTCCACATTACTCGAAAGATTTTCTGAAGGTCTGTTACTAAGTGCAGTAGCAACATGTCCTAATTGATTTTTAATATTTCTATTAGTAGCCCCTTAATTTTGTAGTTGATTTCCAATATTCACATTACTTCTTCCATCGTTAACCTTCTTTTCCTTAACTTGTGGGTTAGGGTTAGAGTTAAATCTAGAAGGATAATAAGGTCGATAATTAGGATTTCCTTAGTTGACTAAATTTCCTCAGGGGTTCACTAAATTGTTATAAGTATTCCAACTAAAATTAGGGTGATTTTTCCATCCAGGATTGTAATAATGAGAATAGGGATTATTATTAAGATTATTTATAACATTAAATTTTCATAAGATGATTGAGTATCAATTATCCGAAAGAGCAAATTTTCCTCTAATACTAGTGGCATTTGAGAATAGTTCACTCCAATTTGATCAATCTTTTTTGATATAGCAGTAATTTTATATGCTAAAATAGACATTACATCAGAGTCATGAATACTAGCTACTCTCTTTTGATTTAACCGTTCAGAGGGCCATTGAAAATTGTTACTAGCCATTTCTTCTATTAAAGAGTATGCTTCATCAAAAAGTTTTGACATTAATGATCCACCTACAGCAGCATCTATAATAGATCTAAGTGATCCTACTAATCCATCGTAAGAATTTTGAATTATTAACCAATCTGGTAAAGCATGGAGTGGACATTTTTTAAGGAGATCATTAAATCTTTCCCAGGCTTCACATATTGATTCCCCTTCAAACTGACAAAAAGATGTAATATCATTTCTAAGCTTAGCAGTTTTCGAGGGTGAAAAATATTTAGCAAAACATTTTTGTGATAGTTCTCCTCAAGCTATAATAGATCTAAGTGCTAATGAATTTAACCAAGCTTTAGCTTTATCACTTAATGAAAAGTAACAACATCATTAGACACTCCATCATATTTAAAAGTAGCACATATTTCAAGAAAACTAGCATGATGTAAGTTAGGATCTTTAATATTTTGTATCATTTGGATAATAGCAGGTTTAAGCTCAAATGAATTGGCAGCAACATCAGGATTTTGAAAAAATTAAGTGAAGTTCATTTGCTGTCGGATTAGCATAATCTCTTAAAGGTCTTTATCGATTTTCATTTATTTGAGTATCTAAGTTATTCGCCATTTCATTCAAAATTTTAATCTCTTTTAGTTGTTTTTAAATTTTTCTAACAATACGTTCTAATTCTGAATCGTAAGGTACTAAACCTTTAGATCCAATATTTCGCATAAATAAATATAATAAGCAAAGAAAAAATTCTTAAAAATACTCTTAAATATAGTTATATATATATTTTTTTTGAATTTTTGATTTTATATTTTTTAATTTATTTCTAAATTTCCTTATTTACCAAATCTATTTACCTTACTGTTACCTTCTCCAGCAACGGTGCCAAAAACTTGTTACCTATTTATTTGCACTTAATTCCATGAAAAAAATACTCCTTCATGGACTTAAATGTGATTCTCACTCTTTTTGTAGAACTCAAACTCCATTTCTCAGATCATATGTTTCACAATATATTTTAACAGTTCAATTAACTAGATCAAAAAGTAAATTAAGAATGAAGTTGAAAAACCATCACAATTTATTTTATTTTAACATTGACACATCCAAATTATCTCTTCATTTCATCATATCTCAGAGTAGGGAGAAGGATAAAGAAAATGACTCAAACTTCATGAGAAAGACACAATAAAACACAAATTTCATATATAAAAGAAAGTTCATACAACAATAATAAACAAATAACAGTTATCTGAAACTCTTTCTCAAAGAAAATCCCTTGTAGCCTCTCTTAGAAAATGTAGGAGGAAGAAATCTCTCACTTCTCTCCTTCTCTAACACTCTTAAAGAAGAGTTCACACTTAAAATCACCAGAAGAACTCAAAACTATATGAAAAATAAATGACTAATGGTGTGGAATGTCATGGAAGAATGCAAAGTGGCATGAAAGGGGTGAAGAGACCATGAGAGCCCATTTTTCTGATCAATTTCGGCTCTAAATAGAGCCTATGGTCGGTTTTCCAATAGTTGCATCCAAAAACTCTTAAAAAAGTGTCCAAATTCGTTGAATCTTCTAGAAACAGGGTCTGCACCAACATTGGAGCTAATCGCGCCAGTGGCCCGTGAATATAATCCATGCTCTCTATCAAACGGTGTTGTCGGCGCCTATTCTGGCATCGTCGACACTGAACAATTTCTTACAAAATCCATTTTTACTCCAAATTCCATCCTTTTTGCTTCCTTTTTGCTTCCTTTTTGTTCCAAGTCCTAAAAATCAACAACCTGCAATAAATCATGAAAAATACCTTCCTTTAAAGTGCAATATCACAAAAAATGAGTATAAAATATGTATCTAAAAATGCATATATTTTTGGTTTATCAGATACCCAATTAATCAATTGATGTTTCATTTAAAAGTTATGTGAGTGGGTGCCCCCTAAGGCAAGTTTAAGTCATTTAAGATTCTGGTGCCCGCAAATTGATCAGAGATATGCATCCCAAATCAACTTTTGTAAGCTTTTGATTATGTTTAGAGCTCAGATTTCTCTCTGGGCTAAATTCTTGAAAGGCAAATACTGCAGAGATATGCATCTTTCCCTTGTCACTAAAAGACTAGGTGATTCCAGGGCCTGGACTAATATGCTAAAGGTAAGGACACAGGCTAAAAATTTATTTATTTGAGAATTGGGAGAGGGTAAGCTTAATTGGTTGGATAATTGGACTTGTGAGGGCTTAATCAACCCCCCATCTCTTTCTCCACTAAATCCTTCAACTCAGGTGGCTAATTTATGGCTCATTGGAGATTGGAATTATCAAGCTCTACAAAACATACTGGATAATAGAATCTTAGATAAAGTTCTGAAATGCAACTTATACAGAGCTAAAAAAGATAGACTTATTATGCAAAAGAAGGTGTCTCAGTCTTTATCAACATCCATATCAAACTTTTGTTTCCCACAACAAGAATTCCCATGGGGCAAATGTGTGTGGAATAAATTCATTTCCCCTTCTATGTCATTTTTCTCTTAGAGTTTATTTCATGGCTTTCTTCCCACTGATGACATACTAAAATTAAAAGGTTTGAGAGGCCCTTTTAGATGTGGGTTATGTAAGTCCCAAGAGGAATCAATTCAGCATTTATTCCTTAACTGCATCACTGTTCAACATGTTTGGAACTTTGTAATGCCCAAACTGAAGTTGAATATTTCTCAACTGTCTTAGTTTAATTTCTTTCTTAGCTGGAAGGATTGGCAGTCCCAAACATTACCACCCATTCTTTGTACCACTACCTGGTTTATATGGATGGCTAAAAATATGCTGAAATATGAAGAAACCTAATTGGAAGCTGCTGCCATTACTACTAACTACTTCAGCTCTTTGCAGAAATTGTATTGCCATAGGAAGCTTCCTGAAATTCTTTGCAGCACTGCCTACTGCCTCCCCAGAAAAATCAAGTACGAACTTATTCAATGGGGATGTCCCCCTAGGGGTGGAATTAAAGTAAATACTTGCAATTTTTCTACTCCATATGCTGGGATAGGAAGGGTGTCCAGATGTGACAAAGGGAAGCGTTTACTCTACTTCCACTCTCCTGTAAGGGTTGTGGGTCCCCTCGAGGCTAAAAATCTGGTAGTTTTCTGGGCTATGTTTATGGATCGTAAGTGTACTTTCACTCCTTAATTGTTGAATTAGATTCTATGGTTTTAATTAATGTCATTGAAGGGAAGATACCAGCTACATTATACCTGATCCACTGGATCAAAAGCATTCAATCCTTGAGTGTTGGACTTAACACCTCCTTCTCCCATACATTGAGAGAAGGCAATAGACCTGCCCACTGGCTGACAAATGTTGGCCTACTCTATGAGCTTCCCTTGGTAGGTAGTTACTGTTGAAAGGAGACCTTGCGGCTCTACCTTTCTTTAGAGTCCTTTCTGTTTAATTTTGGGAAGGTATTTTTTGTCTCCCTTCTTTTGTATCTTTTGTTTTTAATGAATTAGGAGCCTCTGTCTCCTTTAAAAAAAATATTACTATTTTTTTATGAGTGTTTATATATTAGTAGATAATAATCCTGCATAATTTTAAATATCATAAATTAAGACAACTATTGGTATTAGATAAAAATTTGGAGTCAAATTGAACACAGGAAACGAAAAAAATGCAAATTTGGCCTCTGGCGCCGACGACGCCCGCAGGCAGACTATAGCGCCAATAGTGTCATCGGGAGTACCAACGACACCAACTAGAGTTTGCATGGTTCAGGACAAATTTGGCAAACTTTGGTGGGATTTTGCTCCATAATAACTGTCGGGAGATGTTTTTAAAGTCCTGAAAACTGCCTTGGACGACCAGAAACTTCTTAATTTCTAATTCCATGGCCTCCAATTCCAGAAATACTTATAGGCATTGAGTTTTCATTAGAAGAAAGTTTATCAGTTTTAATGTGTAGAGATTATATGACAAAATTATTATGAAGAAGAGATTGATCAATGAGAGAGGCTTTATAAATCATGGATTGCTTAATCCAAGTTATCCAATTGATAAAATTATTGTACAAAGACGATGGGAAGTTCTGTGCTACACTACTGTTCCAGTTGTTATACCAATGGTGAAGGAATTCTATGCTAACTTACATCAAATTACCCAAGGAGTTGCCTTCATACGAGGTAAGGTTGTAGCAATTACTCCTGCACCAATCGATGAGTTGTATATGATAGAAACTGTTCCAATTTGTCATTATACAAATTTTATCGCTATGAGGGATTTGATGCAAGATGTCTATAATTTTCTAATGGATGAAAGTGATATTTGGGAAATGCAAATGAGGGATATGTTAGTTTCTCTGCTTCATCACTTAATTCAATATCGAAGCAGTGGCATTTCTTAATTTATGCAAAACTACTCCCTACCATGAAGATTAGTAGAGTCACCAAAGAAAGTGCTATTTTAAATTATTGCATTCAAATGAAAAAGCCCATTGATATAGGATCTATTACTTTTAAATCTGTTATGGGTATTTTTTTGAATAGGCCAATTTATGGACTTAGGCATCCTTCCATAATTTTCCTACTTTGTAGTCAATCACAAGTTCCATACGAAAGTTGGGAAAATGTTTTATTACCTTGGGAGCCCATGATTCCTATTGATGACGATTATGTTGAGAATGGGAATGAAGCATTAGATGCTATCCTAGATCATTCATAACATAATTTGACTCCATTGATGCCACCAACAGTTAGAAGTTCACTTGCTTTGGAAAAGAAATTGAAAGAAATTAAAAGAGAATTTTAAAGTATTATAAATGCGGTGGGAGATCTTAAGTACCTTTTCAATCACCTATATTAGATGATGAAAGAAAATTTTGATCAAACTAGCATTTGAAGCAGGATTAGTGCGGATGTTTAAGGAAAAATGATGGATTGAAGCAAATTCGACTGATCAATTCTCGTACCGACCCTTCTACAATCTGTACGTTCATTACCAGTCTATGGGAGATATTAGAGAAGGAGCAAGCACTGAAGAAGATGCAGAATAATTGAAGAATTTGGACTCTCTACTAGTTTAAAATTTTTTATTTAGTGTGATTGTGTGGATTAGATTTAGTTTGCTTTGCTTCAGAACTTTCTGAACTTTAATTGCGTGTATAGTTTTATCTCAGTGTTTAGTGTTGTGGCTTGATTTCGACGTTGATTTATAATTTAGTTTGTTTTATGTGTGTGAAAGTGTGATTAGAAAATGTATTTATAAAAGTGTATTTTCATATATTAAAGCTAGTTTATTGTTGTTTGTGAAAGTGATTGTTTGTGAAAATGTTTATTTATAAATTATTGTTAAATAAAAATTTGTGTTTAAAAATACTAAAAAGACTTTGGAGAAAATTGAAAGGAAATTGAAAATTGAAAAAACAATGGCGCCCTCAACCTGAGAACAGCCAAAACTCCTTAAATTTCATGATTTTCACCGTAAACCTCCATTTTTACACTTTGAGTCTCCTTCAACTTTCAGTTTTCACACCTAGGGCTTGATTTTGGTCAGATTTGAGGTGATTTTGAGTTAAAAGAACTTCGGATTTCACCTTCTCTAAATATGAGCTACACTTTGAACTAAAATTTTTCTATTTTCACCAAGGGTATATCTCACAATGTTGAGATCCAAAAATTTTGGAATTTTTTGAGAGATTTTGAGAAAATCCTTAGGTGAAGAACTCTTACTTGGTGGATTTAAGGTTAAAGCATTTTACATTGTGATTTTTGGAATTTTTGGAATTTTTTTGGTTTTTTATCGAATTTTCTTAGATTTCCCATGGAACCGAGAATGAGCAAAGGAAAAAAGAAAAATAGAATATGATGTACAAAAATTTGTCAGCTTTTGGGCTAGTGCTCGATTTCATAGTCTACGTGAAAAAAAAAGTGATTTATGATCTGGGATTTAAAAATCCTGGTGGAGAAGTTGATGCTGGGTAAAATTCTAGAAGGTTCAATGAATTTGGATACTTTTTGAAGAGTTATTGAACACACCTCTAGGAAAACTGACATTATGCTTTATTTATAGTGAAAAATTATCAGAAGGGGGGGGGGCTAGTGTGTAATTGAGTGTACTTGAGTGTTCTATTGTATAGTATGGTGAGTCTAAGTGTGATTTTCTCTTAAGAGTTCTTAAGAGAGGGAGAGAAGTGAGAGATTTCTTGTTTCAAACATCTTTAAAGAAAAAATTAAGAGTCTTGTAAAGAGAGAAAGAGTCCAAGAGAGGCTATAAAGGGGTTGCTTTGAGAAAGAGTTACAGATAAGTGGTGATTTTGAATTATTGTTGTATAAATTTTCTTTTATTTATTAAATTTGTATTTTGTTGTATCTTTATCATGAGGTCTGACTAGTTTTCTTTGTCTTTCTCCCTACTCTGAGATATGTTGAAATGAAGAGATAATTTTGATGTGCCAATTTTAAAATATAACATAAATTGTGATGATTTTTCACTCAGTTCTTAATTTACTTTTCAGTTTGGCCAATTGAAATGTTAACATCTGTTGTGAAACCTACTATCCAAGAAATAGAGTATGAGTTTTATAACAAAGTGAGAATCACATTCAATTTCATGAAGGAGTGTTTTGTTCATGGAATTGGGCGGAAATAAATATGGAAATATATATTATTCAATTTAAAAATTTCATTAGGAGATGTCCACACCATGCCTTACCAAATTGGTTAATAATTCAAACCTTTTATAATGGATTAGTAGGATCACTTAGATCTATTATAGATATTGTTACAGTTGGATCATTAATCTCAAAACCTTTTGATGAAGCACATTCTTAAATAGAGGAAATGGTTACTAATAATTTTCAATGGCCCTCTGAATGGGTAAATCCAAAAAGGGTAGCTATTATTCATGATTCTGATGCAATGTTTATTTTAGCATCTCAAATTGCCGCTATATCAAAGAAGATTGATCAAATTGGAGTGAACTACTCTCAAATATCACCAAGAGGAAAATTCACTAGGATAAATAATTGATACTCAATCATCTTATGAAACTATTAATGTTATAAATAATAGAAATAATAATCCATATTCTAATTATTATAATCTTGGATGGAAAATTCACCCAAATTTTAGTTGGAATAATTATAACAATTTAGTGAAGCCCTCAAGAAATTCAAATAACCGAGGGAATCCAAACTATATACCTTGTTATCCTCCTGAATTTAACAATAACTCACAAGTTAAGGAGAAGAAGTTGACTATGGAAGAAGTAATGTTGAACATGGGAAATCAAATGCAAAATAAAGGGGTTGCAATTAGGAATATTGAAAACCAATTAGCATATATTGCTACTGCAAACCTTCGGGGATTCTTCTTAGTATTATTAAAGTTAATACAAAAGATCAGAATAAGGAGCAAGTTAAAGCTATTCAATTATGAAGTAGAAAAGAAGTGAAAACAAGAATCCAAAGAGAAACTAAAGTTGAGGAGGAGAACGTAGAAATTGAAAGCGACAATGATGAAAATAAACCAATACAAATTTCTTTAGAAAAAGAGCCACCTCTGTTTCCTCAAAAACCAAAGCAGAAGAATAAAGATAAACAATTTACAAAATTTTTGGAAATCCTTATTAAGTTAATGATAAATATTCTTTTCATTGAAGCTTTGGAACAAATGCCAAGTTATGTGAAATTTATAAAGGATATTCTAAACAAGTAAAGGAAGTTTGTAGATCACGAGGTCGTTGCACTAAGTGAAGAGTGTAGCGACATTATTCAGAAAAAGCTTTCTGATAAGCAAAAGATTATGGTAGTTTTACTATACCTTGTGCTATTGGTGAAAAGTTTTTTTGGAAAAGACTTATGTGATCTAGGAGCTAGTATTAATCTAAGGCCTCAATTAGCTTTTAAACGTTTAGATTTAGGACAGATTTCCCCTACTACTGTAACTCTTCAGTTAGTTGATCGATCAATAACTTGTCCTAACGGAGTTATAGAAGATGTGTTAGTGAAAGTGGATAAATTTATTTTTCTTGTAGACTTTATTGTATATGGAGGAAGATAAAAAAATTCCTATTATTTTAGGGAGACCATTTCTTGCAACAGGGAGAGCTATGATAGATGTACAAAAAGGAGAATTAATAGTGAGAGCCAATCATCAAGAAGTAACATGTAATATAGCAAAAACTATGAAATATCCTACAATAAAAATAGATAATGAATGTCTTAGAATGGAAGTTACTAATTGTCTAAGTAATGAGGGATTTAATGGAATGTTTGAAGAAAAATAAAAGCTTATATCAATGGAGGATATGATGTGTGATGTATACCGATTTCTAATAGAAGAAAATGATAATTAAGAAATCAGAGAGGAGGGGTACGTTACTTTCTCCACTTCACTCAAAAATCATATATCTAAACAATGGTATTTCTTCATCTCTGCAAAACTACTCGCTAAAATGAAAATTAGTAGATTTATAGAAGAAAGTGTCATTTTAAACTATTGCATTCAAATGGGAAAGCCCATTGATGTGGGATCAATTAATTTTAAATCTCTTATGGGTATTATACTGAATGGGCCTATATATGGACTGGGGCATCCATCTATGATCTTCTTACTTTGCAGTTAATCTCAAGTGCCATATGAAAGTTGGGAGAAAGTGTTATTACCCTGGGATCCCATGGATCTTATTGATGGAAACTATATTGAGAAAGGAAATGAAGCATTGGATATTATCTTGGATCAATCTTCACATGCTTCGACACCCTTCATACCATGTACAGTTGTAAGTTCACAAGTTTTGGAGAAGAAAATAAAGAAAATAGAAAGACAACTTCAGAATATCATGGATTCAATAGGAAATCTTACTTACCTTTTTTATCACTTAGATTGGAGGATGAAAGAACACTTTGATCATACAAGATGGATTGAAGCGGGTTTGGTGCAGACGTTCAAGAAGAATGAATGGATCGATGAAAATTCAACTGATCATTTCTCTTACTGACCCTTCTATGATTTGTACGACCATTACCAGTCTATGGGAGATATTAGAGGAGGAGATAGTACTGAAGATGAAGAGGAGTAATTAAAGAAGTTTGACTTTCCAATGTTTAAAATTAATTGTGTTTTTGTTGACCTCATTTTTGGTTGAGGTCTAGTTTTCCTTTTTAGTAGCCTAGGGTCTAACCATAGGTCTTTCCTATTGACTATTCCTAAAAAACTAGAAAAGGAACCCTCACCATTAGAAAATCTAAACTCCTCTTTACTCAACTTGAAGTTCTACATATTTGTCCTAACCTCTAGCACTTAGTATGTAGGGTCACTATGGGGGAGCTCAAGAAGAGTTCCTATAGGACTGTTGGACCTTAGGGTTGGCCCTGGGTGTTGGTTTAGAGCTAAGGCACTCACTAGCAATCACCTCACTCACAACCACTCACAAGCACGAACCAAAATTTCTTGACTTTGGTCCCTTGATACTTTTGGGATACTCATGTAGATGGTACCCTAAACCCACTGGCCCTAGGCTAGGTTTTAACTAAGACTAGTACATAGAGGACCCAAAATGGGTTTTTCATTGGTCCATGACTTATTTATGGTGGTTGACACCCCAACTCTATCAAAATGCCCAACTTAGCCTTTTGCCCCTAAACTCCCCCAAATTACCTAAGTACCCTTAAAACCCTAAATTTGGCCAAAATTTCCAAATTTACCCAAAATACCTAAATTTATTCAAAAATCATTTCAAACCTTTTGAAAATACCTAAATTACCCAAAATCACCAAAAATTGCCAAATTACGAAAATACCCCTCCTTAGCCAAAAATTCTAAAAATTTCAAAAAGTCCCAATAATTCCCAAAATATTCCAAATATTCCTAATGTCATTTTTCTCAACTACCACATGACCCAAATTGTACATTTTTACCATTTTGACCAAAACCCCTAAAATTGCCTCTAAAGGCCCAATCTCCCCAAATCCACCTCAAATGTCCTTCAAATGGGTCCCAACTTCCCCCAATTTCAATCCCAAACTCCAATTAACCTTTCATATGACCAATATAAACCAAATAAAAGCTCATTTGGCCCATGATTTGAGCCTAATTTTGATCTAAATCAAAACCCCCAATTTTGGCCCTATGACTTGGTTCTACCTAATTGAACCCTATGGCCTACTCTATTGGTCTCAATTTGGACCATAAAATCTTCATAACATTCCTAAACATCAAACTTGACCTTCAATTGCCCTTTTGAAGCCTCAATTTCATTTAATTTCAACCCAAATCCAAAAATCCCCAAATTGGCCATGTCTCAAAATTCCATCAATTTGATTGCCTTAGCCCCAAAATTTCCATTCCACTCCTTCATGAAAAATCTTTATAGCATCTTTATTGATCATTTGAACTATTAAATTAATACAAATTTCAATCCTATCCTAATATAGACCCAGGTTTAGCCCAACATGCCCAAATTAACTAAATTTCAAAAATCCTCCAAATTGACCCTCTAATTGAACTCAAAATCATTTTAATCCTTCACTAAAAATCTTCATTACAATCATGGACATAAATTTTATCAATATATTGGGCTCAAGGTCATGGATAGCCTAGCCCAAACCCAAGTTTTGGTCATTTGAACCCATATTGGACCCATGCACTAAAGTTAGCCAAACCACGATAAAGCCACCAAATTAATGACTCCACAGCCATTAGTTGGGAACTAGTGACCAGTCTAAACTCCATAAAACCACCTAAGCTAGGACATGGACCAAAGGTCCCCTAAATTAAGAGCTTTTATTTCTAAATTTGCTTAAGTTTAAGATCTTTTTGCCAAAATAAAGCCTAAACCCATTTAATTGCTGTGACAGATTCCTCTGAGGTCCCTGAGCCCTCTAGCCACCTCCCCTGGCCTGGCCAGCCAGTCTAGTGGTCGGAAAACACCAAAACTGTGATTCACCCACATAGAATCAAACCCATTTCAAACTAACAGGCCACCTCATCCAAATTAAATGTTAGAGTCTCTCTGCCCTCCACCTACGCATCACTTTTAACCACCTCATTGGCCATGGTAGCAAGCCTTAAGACATTTTTATAAAAAGTTCACCTCCACGGCCATGGAGGGTCTACTAAAAATTTCTTAGAGAGACCCCTCCAAATTGCTCCCAGAGACTCTTTGAGACCTCCTCAACTCAAGCCAATCACTTTCCCCCACTGATTCCCATTGTGGAAGCTCAATTTTGAGGTCAAACTTCTACAAAAAATCAAGAAAAGCTCACCACACCTCCACAGTCCATCAAACTCAAATTATATTCACCCACACCTTCACCACAGTGAAAGAAGAAGAAGCCCCATCAAATCCCCCTTCCATAGAGATCCTAGCATAGCTCTAGACCAACACCTGAAATCGAGCTTGGTCGAATTCAGACCTAGACCTTTCACCACAGTAAGAGGCATAATCCCTAGCCTCCTTGGACCTCCACAAATGTGCCGAGCAGCTCTGATTGAAGCTTCCCTTTTCAGAGCAAAGGTATTGAACTTTTCCTCCTCCCGAGCCTATTTTGATTCACCATTTGATTAAGCTTAATTTAATTACATGATTACCATATGGATGTGTTCGTCTCACTTAGACGAGTCTATAGGATCAAACCCCATGAGATTTGGTTGAGTCTAGAGGAAGATCTTAAGGTTTTAGTGTGGACGGTTCTTGGGTTAGCCTATTTGGGGACGATGATGGGGAGCTGTTCGATTGCACATTTATCTCATCAACGGACGAGTTGAAGCCAGACGGCACTTCGGTTCATAAAGCGTGGGCCGAGTTAGCGGCTACGTGGATGACAACGTCCAACCAGAGCACGCCACGGTTGTTTTTGGAGCCGTCTAGGATCTAGTCAACGTCGCACATTTAAATAGATAAATAGGGAATTAAATAAATCAGAAAATGATCCCTAACTTCAAAAATTCATATCTTGGTGTAGAAAATCACAAAAATAAAATAAAAATACTCTCTTGCTCAGTGAATAGAGGAGAACAATGTGGGAATAATTTGTGGTCCATTTGATGCATGCTTTATTTTTAATTAATTAAATATTGTTTGAGTCTTTTGATTCTCCATGCATGTAGACATTTCACCATGACTTGAAATTTTAGCATGTTGTTTCCCTGTCTTAGGGAACATTCCTTGATTTTTCCAAAGTCAGAGGAGATCTCTAGATAGAGATCCATATTTTTCAATTTTATGTCTATTATTTGCATAAATTAATCATAATAATTAGCATGTTGTCTAGAAAATTCCAAGAAAATTTCGAAAGGTTTAATGTGACCACAGAACCCTTTAAAAAATATTTCATGGGTTAAATCATTAAGAATACACCTAATTTCCACCAACCCTAAAATACAAAGAAAATTAATTTTGGTTAACACAAACATCTAAATGACCTGATTTCTAAACTCCACTTATACTCAAATTATAGAGAACTCCCCATAAAAATTTCAAAACATTTGGAGCTCATTTAATAACTTAAATTGATTTTTCAAGTTAAATGACATTTTTAGTACTAAAATTTTTTAATAATTAAAATATAACTTAAAAAATTATAAAAATTAGTTTTTGGAGTTCTCTATGATCAGAGAAATTTTCTAAAAATAAATTTGAAATTAAAATAAAAATATCATTTTCATGCCTATTTTTAATATTTAAATAATAAAAAAATAATAAAAATATCAAAAATAATAAAATACATTGAAATGTTCTAAATTTTTTTCTAAGCACTTAGGAACAATTGCAACACTTTTCCTAATTTTCTAAGTGAAGATATTGAATTTTGAAGCTTAAAATAATTTTTAAATGCTAAAAATGGATTTTCATTAAAATTATTCTAAAAATTCAAAGAAAATTTATAAAAATATGAAATTTGTTCCTCTATGTCCCTTGACATCAGAGATATTTAATAAAAATATACAACTTAATTTTCAATACTTAAAATTTTTTATAATTAATAAATACTCCAGAACTTCAAATAATTCTTAAAATTCAAATATAATTCCATAAATCATGAACTTTGGTCCCAATTCTTCTCTAGCCCAATTATACCTCTAGTAAAAATTTCAAGCGATTAGGCTTTGTCTTGGTCAATTAATAGAATTTTCTTTGAAAAATCCTATTTTTGCATTAAAATCAATATGTAAATTAAACTAAATTTTGAAAAATCAAAATTTCTCCTCTGATATCTTAATTGACCCATGAGTGAGGTGGGATGAAAATTCCAAAGTCATTTGATTTAAAGTTGACAAATTATGAAGTGATAGAGCCTTAAGGGCGAAAGCGTAATTTTGGAAAATTGGCATTAATTAACATTTTGGCTTAATTCAGAAAGGGAAATGGGTAACCTTTGATCCTAATCAACATATTTGGATGATTGAAACACAAGGGGATTAATTGGTATAAACCAACCTCACTCTTTCCATAATAAAAGGATAAATTTGTAATTTCCTTAAATTATTAAAATTTGGAAGTCTAGTTCAATAAATGATCCTAGACTTAGGGGTATAGTTTTGGGTGTTAATAACTCATTAATATAATACCCCTATTTGATGTTCAAATGACTTTCAAAAATGAATCATCATCACTTAAAATTCAATCACTTCCAAAATATATACTAAGACATCCACCAAAACCTTAAGGGCTTAGTAATGACCTAGGCTAAATCAAATATGATTAAATGAGGATTAGAAAAGTGAACATAATTAAAATTGAATATCCTTAAAACACTACAAGCCCAAATTAAAAAGTTGGTTGAGTGCCTTTGTAATATAAACTTATCCTTTCAAGGTTCATCACCCACGTAATTTACAAATTAAATCACAGATGATGATTACCCTACCCTTTGGGATAATTGAAACATCATTATTCGTTGAGCATTAAAGGTATCCATAGGAAGAATTATTAAGCAGCAGACTAAGTTTAAATGAGCTTGAGACTTTTCAGAGGGAAGCATGGACCTGCTTCTTCCTCTAGACCTATTAGATACCTCGGAGGTCTACTAAACTTAATATGTTTTGCCTAATAAAAATCATCCCTAAACGAACTAATAAGGACCCACCAAGATATGACCTAGGGTTAGTTAGGTCGCTAAAACTTTACTTTCCTACTTCATATGAAATGCCTTGACATGCATTTTGAGTTTCAGGTAGTGGAACGAGAAGACTCGCCAGGTACACTATTACAGTTTACAGCGCCGCCTTTCTTATACTTTCATAATGTACTTTTGATGTTAACATGAACTTGTGTGCTAAACAACGATGTCACCCTGCATGAAAACTAAAACTATCAGGATAGCTACAAAACCAAAACCAAAACTAAAATCAATCATGATAAAATTCACTTCCATAACATTCAAAATATAAAACAACTCAAAACTTAATCACAAACTTCACACAAAACAACAACTACAACTAAATTAAGATGTCTCTATCGGATGATTGGGAATCCCTCGGAGGAGGTAACCTACGGTTGCTAACAAGGCTTCCCACAGTCTAAATGAAATTATGGAACTCATTAAGTTGAGTTTAGTAAATTCATTCAGACTAAGTGAATCCAATAGAAAATAGTGGTGTCGGAATGAGGGAACTGTAAGATCCTAACCGGTATCGCTCTAATCAACTTTAACATCCCTCATAACATTTAAAGAACTTCAACCATAGGGTCGTCTGATTTGACATCATAACTTGACATCCTAAAAAACTTAAACTTGCCACGATAAGGAGCCTGGAGCTAGCATGGTGGGCAACACGACCATCTTCAACAGCAAAAACTGTCTTTCTCAGATAAACCAATTCCCTTCCTTAGACTTAAACAATAAAGCCATAGGATTTCAAAGTTATTTTCCTAGTGCAACATAAATCCTCACCTTATCTTTAGGCCTTTGTACAACTTTACGATATAATATAAGCCCTAACTCGTCTTAGGATTCCGAGGTTGTCGTCCGTCACGACCTAAATCCGCACATCATCCAGGCTATTTGTGTGATCGTTTCACACGAATGTAAGCCCTAATTAAATAAAATTGGTAGGATGAAACACCTAAATATTTCTACTCAAAACTGAAGCCAAATAATAGGATAGCTTGGGAAGTCACCGAGGTTCCCCTCTGGATCGATGACATCCCTTAATTCCTCGTCCTTTGGATTCCAAAAACCGAATGCTCTAAACTTAAGCTAATCCCATTTCACACCTCTCTATCCAATCTCGTTGAACAGTCTTATCCTTTGAAATCCTTTAAGATTATACTTCCTAATTTTTATCGAGGTTTTTCTTACGTGGCTTTGGTCATTTAAGATGTAATTAACTTTAGGGGCTTGCCCTTATATGAAGCTTTTCCGAACCCAGCTTAATATAAAACCTGTCTAATTCTTCATATTAAATATGTGAAATTGTTGGCAAATAAAACGGTTTCGCAGACCAAATGGATGTCATATATTTCTCAGCTTATTTGATCGAGCCTCATCCTCAAGTCTTGTGTTTGACCTTTAGGATAGATACAGGGTTTGAGGTACAGCGTTCTTTCATTTAAACTATGAAAAATACGGGGTCAGTTTGATTTCATATTTTTCTAAACATTAAAATGTCCTTCCAAATTAGGTGACGAGATTTCGATTTCGGTGACCGACAACTTCTTACGGGCAACTCCCCAAACCAAAAAGTGCTGACTGTTTTTAATCTAAGTGTGTTGGATTTGCTTTGCTTTAAAACTCTTATAACTTTAATTATATTTATAGTTTAGTTTGCAGCGTTCTAGTGTTGTGGCTTGATTTTAATGATGAATTACAATGTGATTTGCTTAATGTATGTGTTAGTGTGATTAAAAATCTGTATTTGTAAAAATTTGGAATTTTATAAATAAAAGTTGGTTTTGTATTGTTTGTAAAAACATTTATTTTTGGATCATTTAAGGATGATTATTATTGTTTAAAAAAAGAAAAAAGAAGGCTAATTAGACTTTAAAAAGAATTTGAAATAACTAAAATTTGAAAATTAGGAAAATTTTATATTTTTTGGACTGGCGCCGACGGTGCCAGCATGGGCGCTAATAGCGCTAGCATGGGCGCCAAGGGCGCCCGAGACCCTAAAGAACCCAAATCCCTTTAATTTCACAAACTGCACATTAAAAACACCATTTTTACCCTTTCAGTCACATTCAACCTTCGGTTTACACCACTAGGGCTTGCAAATGCATGCACTTAAAGGAATTAGAAGTCAAAAGGAGTTTGGATTTCATCTTCTCTCGGTAAGAGCTACACTTTGAACTAAAATATTTTTATTTCCACCAAGGATTTCTCTTACATTGTCGAGATCTAAAATTTCAAATTTTTTTAAGGAGATTTTGAGAAAATCCTTTGGTGAAGAACTCTTAGTTAGTGGATTTAAGTTTAGAGCATTCCCCAAATGGTTGAATTTACCCCGAGGAGGATTAATGAATTTTATCAGTTATGAGAAGCATTTCACTATGAGTACAACATATTTTCTACTTCGAACAAGGCTTTGGATGAAGTTATTTCATTTCTTACTGATGGAAGAGGCCCTTGGAAAGTGAAGAATAATGTTAAGGTAAACTTACTTGCTTCCATGTTAAATGTGATATCCAAGGCCTGACATTACTGTATATCAGCCAGAATGATACCTACAAATCACCATAGTGAATTTACTAAAAACAGAGCTATTTTAAACTTATGTATCCAAAAAACGGGTAGTCTAGATGTTGGATCTATTATCTATAGGAACACTCGTTCTATTGTTATGGGTGAGACGACTGGTGGATTAGCACACCCTGCCCTGATTTTCACATTATGTGAGCAGGCAGGAGTTGATTATAGAATGAATGAAGAATGAATTGAGCCTCTTAAACCTATTGGGCAAGTAAACATTAAAAATTATGAATCTCATGTTGGATGGAGATCAGGAAGTAGGAGTAGGGATATTCCTTCTACTTCTAGTAACCTTACTCTCCAGGAGATTATGTAATAGATGATGATCCAACAAGGAGATATTTTCAGGATAGAGATTAGGATTGAAAATTTAGAGGCCAAAAATGAACATAATGATAATTAAACATAGTAGAAGTTTGAATATGATGCTTCATATGATGATGCTATGGTAAGATACATGAGGGGTGACCACTCAGTACAATTACCTAGTCACCCTATCTTTTCCCCTTATCAGCAGCAAAGCTTTGATATAGAAGAAGAAGAAGATGATGATGATGATGAGTGAAAATATCTATTTAGTCTTAGTTATGATCTTTTATTTAGATTATTGTTTGTTGAATTTTTAAGTTGTTGTTATGTTTAGTTAGTTAAATGTAAAACTTTGATTTGTATTTAAATGTGGTGTTGTGAACTATAATCTGTAGACATATTGTTAAATTCAAATTTATTTTTATACTGTTATTTATTTTTAGTACTTTGTTGTATTTTAATTTTTAGTTAACTCTTTTTCAGCAAATATTTTTATATATATTATATGTTATTTAATTTCTCAAGTTTTGTAGTATTTCATATTAGCACCTGCAATATTTCTGAGTTAAGTTTCAGAATCAGAACCTTCAATAGGTAAGTCTTTTCTTTATATATTAACTATTCACTTTCACCTTGTAATTTCAAATTTTCATGCTTAATCTATTAAAACTTTAAGTTTGGGAGACAAGAAAAAATCATTTTTAAATAGAGAAACTTAATTTTATTTGTCCTCAATGAACTATATTTTAAAATTTTTAATTTAACATGACCTATGGTGGTAGAGAGCCTAAACTTTGGATAACTATATTTGTGTTTTTAAATAATAGTAAGCTTAAGTAAAATTTTTCAGTAATAAATGTTAATTTTAAAGATTAAGGTATTTGGTAGGAGAGAATAAGACTGTGTTTTTTCTATTGTAAGTAAAGGAAATTGTATTTTTGAAGTATTAAGAATCTTAGAGTTTCATGTAAGAAGAAAAGAATGAAATGTTATGAAAAATTTTTAAAGCTAATACGAATTTATAAAGTAAAGGAATGTGAAAAGTTTTTAACTTTAAGAAGAGGATGGTAATGTTCAAAATCATTAAAGGCTATCCAGATATAGTAATCCTCGCATTAAAAAAAAAGGAAAAGGACTGAAAATGATCCTGAAAGAAAAGAAAAAGAAAAAAAAAAGAAAGAAAAGAAAAGAAAAAGATGTGAGGAGAAGCTTGAGGAGATGCCCAATTAAAAATTGGCTTCACTTAAATCAACTTAAGGAAGGAGGCTTGGCTACATTTTCTAAACTTATATTTAAGTATTAGCATATTTAATAATAAATTGTTCATGAAGTTCTTTTTCATATGGATATTCAGTGGGTTTATTATGACAATTTGCAATTTTCCTTGAAAAGAATAAAAAATCAGAAATCTTTGACTTGACTATTATATATTTTTATACCTTTAGTATTAAATAAAGTTATTTTAATTTTTTTCTTAAGTGATGCTATTATATTTAGTAGACAAAAATATGGAAATCTATAAGTTAAATTCTTCACTATAAGTCATATTTTTTTAAAATAGTAAAAGAGTTACTTGAGGACAAGTAACATTCAAGCTTGGGCGATTTTGATGCATCTTAAATAGATGCATTTTAGACCTATATTTTATACTAATTTTTTTGTAATATTGCACTTTAAAAGAAGGTATTTTTCATGTTTTGTCGTAAGTTGATGGTTTTTAGCACTTCAAGCAAAAAGGAAGGTAAAAGGATGGAATCTGGAGTCAAAATCGCTTTTTCGAAAAAATGCTTAGCGCTCACGGTGCCAGCATAAACCAGAAGACCAGAACATCATGGGCGCCGACCGTGCCATTTGACATAGATCAAAAGATTTAATTTGGGCCACTAGAGCTGACGACACCAGTGTCAGACCTAGGACAAATTCTAGAAGGTTCGATGAATTTGGATGCTTCTTGAAAAGTTATTGAACACACCTCTTGGAAAATTAACATTATGCTTTATTTAGAGCAAAAGTTAATCAGAAAAAGAGGTGGCTAGTTTGTAATTGAGTTTACTTGAGTGTTCTATTATTTAGTGTGGTGAGTCTAAGTGTGATTTTCTCCTAAGAGTTCTTAAGAGAGGGAGATAAGTGAGAGATTTTTTCTTCCAAGGCTCTTTAAAGAGAAAATCAAGAGCCTTGTAAAGAGAGAAAGAGTCCAAGAGAGGCTACAAAAAATTTGCTTTAAGAAAGAGTTACAGATATGTCGTGTTTTTGTATTATTGTTGTATAAACTTTCTTTTATTTATTAAATTCATATTTTATTGTATGTTTCTCATGAGGTCTGAGTAATTTTCTTTGTTTTTCTCCCTACTCTGAGATATGGTGAAATGAAGAGATAATTTGGATGTGTCAATTTTAAAATATAAAATAAATTGTGGTGATTTTTCACTTAGTTTATAATTTACTTTTCGGTTTGGTAAATTGAAATGTTAACATCTGTTGTGAAACCTACTATACAAAAAATGAAATTTGAGTTTTACGACAAAGTGAGAATCACATTTGATTTCATGAAGGAGTGTTTCGTTCATGGAATTGGGTGCAAAATAATACAAAAATATATATTATTAGGTGAAGAATTGGAGATTTCAGGGTGACAGACTAAATTCCCCAATTTGGTCTTAGTGTTTAAGAACTAAAGCGAGAGTTAGCCTTCAGGAGAAGGGAAGTGGGAGCTCTAGAGTGAGAGTCAGTATCCTTCCAGCCTAACCACGGATTTAGAGACTAATCCTAAGATTAGCCAACTATTCTCAATAACACTTAACTGAGGGGTAGAGAATTAAAAATGCTCCTATTTGGTACATTACAAATTAAAACCATTTATCTCTCTCATTTAACCAAAAATTCTTTGTAGTGGGAAAGATGTTTTCTCATATTTGATAACTTCATCACAGAAATATTGTTTGGTAGTTATAGTTTAACTTTACTTTGCAGTCTTGCTACTAGTTGATAATTTAGTTCTGATAGCACCTTAAACATATACAATTAGTGTAGTAGAATTTCTTTATTGTTGTGAATTTTCTAGTTTAAATTACCATTTAGAATTTAAACCTTCCTCGTGGGATTGATATTTGGGGCTTAAACAGAAAGTCATGTATTACTTGATAACGATACGTAAACTTTGTAGAATCCCAATATAAATTGCTTCAATATCTTATTTATACATATCGAACCAATTTTTTTTGACATTGTTGCAAAGTGGAGTCAACTTTATTAATTTTACACAACTATAATTTTCAGGATCATGTAACCTCTCGTAATGGCACTACCTCTTCCCACTTAGTGAATTAATTTATAGCAGTGAGAATAAATCTATTTCCCTTAGAGGATGGAGGGTCTATCGGACCTATTATGTCTGTGCCCCAACACTCGAATAACCATGAGGCAACGGTTGGGTGTGGCACATTCGAAGGTTGGTGTAAGACTACCCCATGCACTTGGAAAAGGTGACACCTTCTAGCTGTATCCATGCAATCAAACATCATTCCTGAAAAATAATATCCAAGTCTCTTGATCTTCATTTTCATTTTTTGCTCTGACTGATGATCACCACACAATCCGACATGGACTTGTTTAACAACATTTTGTGCTTTGTTCATGCTTAAACATCGCATCCACATCTGATCGAACGATCTTCTGTAAAGGACATTATCCACTAGAGCATATGACATAGCCCTTCTTGTGATGTGGTATGCCTCAGACTTGTCTTCTGGTAGCTTTCCAATTTATAATATTCCATTAATGGCTTTCACCAATCTTCATTGATGTCAACAACTGCAATCATCATTCCTTCTTCTTTTTTAAGCGTGTATAAATTATTGAGGTTTATTTAAGATAAAACCCATCTTCCTTGCACTGTAATGTCAATGGAATCCACTGGTGGACATGCCAGTTCTTTGGAAAGAATTTCTAGAGTGTCGGCATGGGCATTATTTCTCTGAGGAATCTAGTACAGAATCACATTGAGAATCTATTCCAACAACTTTATTGTGTACCTGTGGTATTATGCTAACTTTGGTTTTAAAATTTTATTTTATCCGAAAACTCATTGGATGACGAGCTTTGAGTCATCGTAGACGATAATATCTGTTATATCCATAGAGATTGCCGACTCCAACCTGGTGATCAATGCTTCAAATTTTGCTTTGTTGTTTGTATACGGCTCTGTCAGGTGATAGGAGAGTCTCAATATAACCTTATCCGGTGTGATGAAAACCAGATCAATTTCTGTTTTTCCCTGTATATCAATTTTTGATTCATTTCCCAATGTCTGACACTGGACAGTTCTACTCGTAGTATCTACTCATCTGACAGTTCATCATTGAATAGGGACCCAGTTGGAAGTGGGTGCACTGCGAGAAAATCTACTAATTTTTTTCTCTTGATAGCACGAAGGGGAACCAAATTTATATCAAATTGCAATAAAATCATCGACCACCTTGCTAGATGTCTGGAAAGTGTTGGTCGGGTCATCAAATATTTCAATGGATTAACCTTCAAAATAAGGGTAATTATATGAGAAAGCATGTAATGCCTAAGCTTTTGGGTGGCAAAAATTAACGCTAGATAATGCTTCTCTATAGGTGGTTACTTTACTTCTGTCGGTATTAGATGTCAACTTAAGTAGTAGAGCACATTTTTCTTACCCTCGTCATTGACCTGGGCTAACAGGGCTCGAAGGGAGTCTTTTAAGGCCGCGGTATAGAATAACAATGGTTTTCCTGAGATAGGGGCTGCCAAAACATGAGGTGTCATTAAATATTGCTTAACCTCCTCAAAGGCCCACTGACATTTCTCTTCGCAAACAAATTTGGCATTATTTTTAATTAATGCCAAAAAGTGTTGACACCTAACAGATAGAATAGAAATAAAGTGTCTCAGATATGCCAATATTCCTTGAAAGGAACATAGTTGTTTCAAAGTTTTAGGAAGCGGCATTTCTAAGATTACTATAATTTTATTCGGGTCAATCTTGATTGCCTAATAACGAACAAAGAATCCTAGAAATTTCCCGGAGGTTACATCGAAGGCGCACTTTAAGGGGTTCATCTTTAGATTATATTATCATAATCGTTCAAAAATGATCCTCAAATTGTAAAAATCTTCTATTTTCTATTTTCTTTTGATGACCATATCATGCACGTAGCATTCCACTTGGTTGTGAATGGGGTCATCAAAGATCTTTATCATAACTCGTTGATAAGTTTCTCCAGTGTTCTCAACCCAAATGGCATCACTATGTAACAAAAGATCCCAATCAGTGTTCTAAAAGCTGTAAGTGTTGCATCTTCTGGAGCCATTTTCATTTGGTTATAACCCTACAATCCATCCATGAAAGAGAAAATCTCATGTGTCAAAGCGATGTCCACCATCGGTAATGGAAACTCATCTTTTGAACATGCTTTGTTTAAATCCCTAAATTTGACACATACACGGATTTGTCCATTTTTCTTTTTAACTGGTACAACATTATCTAACCATGTGGCGTATTGTTCTTCTCTTACAAAGTTAGCTTCTACTAACTTCTTTACCTCAGCAATGACTTGTTGCTCTATCTCGATGTGCATTCTTCTGGGGGCTTGTTTTATTGGGGTCATATCTTTGTCCACCCCGAGTTTATAAACTATAACTTCTGCTGAAAGCTCTGGCCTTTCATCATAACTCCAGGCTAAGCAATCTTTAAATTCCTACAATAGTTTTTTTAATTTCTTAGATTCTTCCTTTTTGAGTAAGGAACTTATGAAGGTGGGTTGGGGCTACACCTCTGTCCCGAGGTTGATTTTGTTTCAATTCATCCACTATTGACTTAATTTTTTCTTCAAATTTTGGTGAGGCATCATCTATTAACTGAACTTAAGCCTCCTATCTACATTGAAGCAATCCTCTTCCAATCTGTTATTAACAACCACGCAAAATTTTGAGTCATCGACTGGTCTTATAGTACTAAATCTGAGACCTTCTTTTGAGTTAGAGGTTTTCTCAAAAAGTTGTAGGTTATCCTTTGGCATTTTCTTTGGCGCATATCCCTAATAAATTAACTTTCATACACCAGGACAAAAGTAACCAAAAGGTAATTCCATTAATTCATTAGAATCCTCTTCCATATATACATGATTTTCATAACTAGTAGAAGGGGATGCTTGGTAAAACTTGATCGGCTTCAAACCAACACTACAGACTTCCTTGACCTCTAAACTCTCAACCTTTTAAGGGCAGATTAGAGTAAGGGACATGGCATTCACATAGTGGTTGATCCGATCATACATCGACTCATATTCATCTTTGTCCACATCTTCCAAGGGAATTTCATATTGTGGTTTCTTCTGCTTTATCATCATCATTTGTTCCTTAGAGCTTTCTTCATCAGAACTTTCTTCCATGTCGATGTTGATGGTCAGCCTAGTCCATTCAATAATTGTGTTGGTTCTTCCTCTTCCACGTCCCTGACCTCGATCTCGGGTGTATGGGCTAAAAGAACATCTACCAGCTTGTCGTGAAGAAACATTAGTAGATCATCGAAGCAGAGTCAAATGGCCTCTTCTTTTTTATTCTTTTGAATCTTGTACTTCATTTTCCATATTTTCTAGGGAAAAGATATTTCTCTTTGGAGGTGCGTATTAGGTGGCATCTTCGAGAATGCCCATTTCATGAACTTAAAATGATTGTAAATCTCCCTTGATACAATGTTCTTGTCCCTCTTTGAAATATTTGATGCATTGGTGAAGAGATGACGGAACCATATTATGCTTCTAAATCCGTAGTCATCTCAGTAAAGCATTAACAAAGGCCTTTGCATCGAAATTTTGCGGTTGTTACTAGTTCTTCAACTTTTATTAGTAGTGTAATCAATCCAAGGGCTCTTTCTCCCTTCTGTTTAAATCCTTTTAACATCATTTTAATGGTTGTAAGCTCTTAAGCTTCAATATCCAAATATGTCAATGTTCGTAGACTCATTAGGTTGAGTGATGCTCCCGAATCTACCAAAATTCTGGACAGTACAAATCTTTCAATATTAACAAAGATGTAGAGTGCTTGGTTGTGTTCAGTGGTACCGAGCAACAAGTCTTCATTTTTTATGGTTATCACAGGCTGTTCCTTCAATTAACAAACTTCATCCGAGATGGTGCTGGTCAACTGAGCTAAGCAAATCTCTGGGTCAAGCAAAGTTGTAACTAGAGATTCTCTCATTTTCTTTGACAGGATCAGAGCGTCGTAAATACTTAGTTTGTTCGGCAACCTCCTAAGATGAGCTAGCACACTGTAATCCACTTTATATAATCATCCAATATTTACTTGATTATGTGGTTTTTCCACTAGCGGAGGTGGAGGGAGCTCTTCATTAGTGACCTTTTATTTTCCTTTATCCACTGGAGATGACCTCAGGGGTAACACTTTCCCACTCCTTAAATTTATTTCTATGATTCCTTCTGCTTGAGATGTTGTAGGCCAAATTTCTGGTGTTTCTTCTTCACTGGAGAGATCCAAGTTAATAGCAAATGGTGTGCCGTGGCACTCGATGACTGGCTCCTCGCTCTCGGTGCTATTGTAAGCGGTATTGTCGACATCTTTTTCACTCTCATTAATGGGTTCATCGGACTTAAGTACGATTTAAGGATTAGTTTGGGAATCGAGATTGGAGTTAGATTGAGCAAATTCAGTTATATTATCACTAGAAATAGTTAAAATGTAGCCGAAATCAAAATCATTATAATCATAATACCCTGATGGGGAAAAAATATTATCATACATGGTTAGGGGTTCGAGGACCTTCTTCCTCAAATCTAAGACAAACAATCTAACAGAGGACGCCACAATCCTACCCCCCGTACTATCAAAATTCACGATGTTGTTCTTTCTTTCTCTTCTGGTTGCGGCGATTTCTCTGATGAAATCTCCATGTTTGGTTGAACAAGTTGTAGATTCTGAACGACTGCCTAAGCTGAAGCAGTTTAAATCCAATCCAATATCTTCTTGAATGACTTGTTCCAAATTGTAATTTATCCATCTTTTTCTAAATACGGATCTATCAGAGTGATTGTCTTGGCCAAAATCATATTCATAGAACCTTTCTCAGGTTCTTTCAAATATTCATTCAGAATGGTTATATTTAATTCTTTTAAATTCCTATCGAGCTAGTCCTTCAAAATGAAATAGCCCTCTATTGTATGTCCCAACATCCTATGATAGGGGCAGAAATTGGGATAGTCCTTCTTGTCTACTTCTTCCGGCTTCTTCAGTTTTGATAATCTGAACTCAGGCTTATTCATTAAATTTCTGAACATCTTTGGTGCAACCTCATCTTTGAAAGAATATATCCTCCTTTTTTGTTCTAAAAGAGTCAAACTCGTTCTACCTTCTGCTCGGTATGGTCCTCCCTGGTGTGACTGTTGGCGAGACTGGCCATACTGTTGTGATTATTGTTGAGCATGCTTTAACAATTGTTAGGAACTTTGGTGAGAATGCTCTGCCTATATCTTTATTGGCTGCTTTCTCTTATTGACTGTTGCCCCCATTCTGGACTTCTTCTCAAATATCCTGGTTGTTCTATTCTTTTCTGATTTATCTTGGGAATCCACGTGTTTAACTTCTTCTTGTAAACTGTTGGCTTTGCTTAACAGGTTCTTGAAAGACTTGATGGTGAGCCCCTTAAGCATGAAAGCTACCACCCCATGGATACTTTTGAGTAGAATCTCAATTGCATGTTGTTCCTGTAGTTAAGGTTCACATTTCATGCTAAGGTTTCTCCACCTCAAGATATAATCCACGAAGGTATCCTTAGACTTTTGCCTCTCTACTGCGAGATCTCCAATAGAAACATGATGTTGCGCTCCGACAAATCTTTTTACGAATAACAGTTCTAATTCAACGAACGTTTTAACTGATCTGTTGGGTGGCTAAGCATACCAGTAAAATGCAATTCTTTATAGGCTGCTGACAAACTGTCGGAAGAACAAAGCTTCATTAAGTATGATGTTGCCACAACTAGCTCAGAAGTGCACTATACGCTGCCTGGGATTTTCGGTCCCGTCAAATGTCTTAAAGTTTGGTGATGAAAATCTCTTGGGGTAGGGCAAGACATCGAACTCCTTCGTTTAATGTTTGCCCCTTGAAATCAATGCACCACCCTTAGATTGGGCTATGGCCTCCCGAACTTGTTAATCGATCAACTATTTAATATCCTTCTCTAATGTGGTACTTGGTGAGGAATCTTTCTTTTATTGATCTTCTCCATTGGTGGAGGCTTCTTCTCTTCTTCAATTGGTAATGTGAACTATTTTCAATTGGTTGACTCCTGGAGAAGCTACCTGTTATGAATGGGACGGTCCATGAACTGTAGCCATGGTGGCCATGGTGGCAACCATCTCTTCCATTCATCTTTCTATCTAACTAATTTGCTCATCTCTCAAGAAAATAACCTTGTGCAAATCATCAGCGGCGTTCCCTTCAACGAGAAGTTGTGCATCACGCATAGATAAGGTAGCTCTGGTCTCGATAACATGAATATCCATGAAATCTTCATCGAGATAATCATTAAAATCAAAATCTTCATCATCATCGATGGTTACTCAATGTTTTTTGGCTAGCTCAAAAATTTCAGCCCTGAGCTTTTCAACTTTCCCTTCAATTATTGCTTCTTGGATCATTTTGAGATCTGGAGGATTTTCCAGAACATCCTCCCTTTGTTCATCAAAATTAATAGTAATAGCTGCAACTACATCTGATACTTTGGACCTTTGCTCCATTCCACAACTTTGCCTCATGGGCTCATTGAACTGTATTGGTACGGTAACCTTGGGTATCCATACCCACTTCATTGGCGGTGATGTCATGAGATGGGGTGTCTCAACGGATGCATCAAGATGCCGAAGAGAGGTATGCTCCCTGCGGCGCATACTAAATACAGTATCAGGTGATTTCTTTATCTTCTCCTTCCTTGAGGTCATCTTACGACCAATAACTGATGGTACTCTTGGTCCCATACGTGACTTGACCGGTCGATGTCCTGCATGCCTTAAGATAGCAGTAGTAGCAACATCTATGGTAATAATGGTAGTATCAAGTCGACTCCTCAGATGGAACCTGATGGGAATATGGGTTGGCAAAACTTTAGTTTACTTCTGAGACTCTCGAACAGATCTGACATCCCTCAAAATTTCTTTTTTCATCCAAGGGGACACCAGACATCCTACTTGTTTAAAAAGCTCAATGACTGAACATCCTTCTTTAGTGGTCAATCTCTGTAATGCTGTACAGAATTTAGTGATAGGTGCAAGCTCCTTATCCTCACTACGACCATGAAGCGATAGTAAGGTAGCAACAATCTTTTGATTACTTTCATATCCATTTGTGTTCATTAACGGGTGGAACCTGCTCCCTTGCAGGAGCAGAGAGACCTCCAGTAATCCATGTTCCTCCTCGTGAGGAAATTTATCAATAGGTATCTTATCTGAAATTTCTGCTTTAACAGCCTTTCAAACCCTTCGGCTGTGGTTCCTTCTTTTAGATTGAGTTAATGGGGCAGACTTTGAACTCGATCCAATTTCTAATGCCGACGGTGGGACGGTAAATCCTTCAGTTGTATTTTTAATGATCATAACCTCTTTTCTTTGGCAGAAAAGGGAACAACATACTTAGCAAGTGTTGGGGGAGCAATAGCTTTAACCTTCTTGTAAGAAGAGAAATCTTCGAGACAATTGAGGTTAAATTCAACGGAAGGCTCCTGAACATCTAGAGCAGCGACCTTCATTATGACAAATGGGCATTTTCTGAGAACAACCTCCAGTTTGTCAAAACCAATTCCAAACTTAGTGATGGGATTGACTTTACGAGCATCGTGGCTAGTTGGCCGGTTGCAAGAGAAAGTAAGCGTTAGGAACACCATTGCAGCAGCTTCAAGAAGAAAGCACTAGGGTTAGTTATTTGGCCAACACCTTGTAATTCTATTGTGAACACTTAAAATTAACAAAGACCGATCTGTAGACTGGGCAGTCTTTTTTTAATTTTTAGTTTGTGAAGATTTTAAAATTTAGTGAAAAAAGTTTGAAAGTAGAGGTATTTAATTAATTTAAATATGGAATGTTAAAGAGCAAGCGTAGCACAGCACAATTCAAATTAATTTGCAATGTAGCAAAATAAACTTGAAAGGACATGAAAAGGAAATTAAAGTTTAGGACCCAGTATGGGACTGACATCGCAACGCTTAATGCCCCGGTGGAACTAAACTACCAACACAAGTATTGGGGGTTTGACCCCTCACAAATATAGAATTTCTAATGAACTCCTAAAAATCTCTATCTAAAGGTGATTGAACAGATGGTCTTGAAGTCCGGAATAGTTGACTGTGCTCACCCAAGAAAGAAATCGGTGAAGTATACCAACGGAAGAAGGGTAATTTGGTTCATAAGGGACATGGACACATTACGGATGTATGAAGACAATATTCCCTGATTAAAATTGAGAGAGAAACTATTCCCCAGCAGAGTCGCCAGAAGCTTTCGGTACAATTTTATGAGTCATGTGGAAGCNAATTGATAAATGAAAGGATTGGAGGTTTAGAATGTCAACATGATTATGATAGTGAGTACCTTCAGAGGCATTTAAATTTTGAGGTAGCTTACTACGAAGCTCAGGCCCGGCACTACAGAGGTCAGCCTGATGTTACTTTTCTTGAGTGCCCCCAATATACTCAATATCAACCTAATTCACCTACTGATCAAGGAGACAAAGACATAGTTTGGAATTTTGATATTTGATAGTAGTTGATGTACTCGTACTTGTACTTTTATTTTTATGATCTTTTGTAATAGAAATGGATGTTTGGGTGTATTTCGACTTTCATTTTTATTGTTATGTTGCACTTGGAATTTTGTTATAAATTTAGTGTGATAGTTAAATTTGCATGTGTAGTATAATTGATGTTGAGTAGTATTTTGTAATGTAATGTGATTTTTATTTCGCATTTTGATTGTAATTGTTTTGTTTAGTATTGTGGTTGTATTAGGAAATATTATGCTTGTTTAATGTTTTACTTTTATACTTATTTCAAAATTTCATTACCCAAAAATTTTTCTAATGATTTATATGTGTAGAAAGCTCCTAATATTATAGACCAGGTGAAGTAGAAATTTTGAGAAGGACTGCAGAAATTTCAGAATGATGAAAATACCTAAAATACTGAGGTATGATTTATATTTAGAGTTTTTCTTTCCACCTGTATCATTTTATATTGAAAAATTTAAGTTTGGGGAGGGAAGAAAAAGGTTAACTATTAGATGTCCTCTATTTCAAAATTTTCAAAAACTATTAATATGATTTTATGTTGTGAATTTAATTCAAGCAACTATATTTTGTAGCTATTTAAATATTATGGTAGATTTAAAGAAATATTTTTGTAATGAAAATTAATTTT
>JXCR01142931.1:341903-365862 GCA_002079205.1 Phalaenopsis hybrid cultivar | reverse complement strand
GTGTTAAGAGTGGTATTTATCTTTAAAAATCAATTTAAGTTATTAAAAGAACTCAAAATATTTTGAAACTTTTTTGATGAGTTCTCTGGATCATAAATCACAGTGGAGATCAAAAATCAAGTCATTTAAATGTTTATCTTTTCCAAAATTAACTGTTTTAGTGATTTAGTATTTGGAAAATTTAAGGATTTTTTAAATGACTTGACCTATGAAATTATTCCCAAAGGTTTTTCTAGTCATGGTGGACTTTCCAAAATTTTCTTGGGATTTAATAATCAATATGCTAATTTCCATGATTATTTTAAGGAAATGATGTGAAATAACTTGAAAAATATGGATCTCTGTATAGGAACCTCATCTGACTTTGGAAAAATCAGATAATGCCCCCCCTTACAGAGGCTACAATATGTCAAAATTTCAAGCCAAAATGATGTGAAAATCAGAGAATGTCCCCCCTTATAGAGGCTACAATATGTCAAAATTCCAAGCCAAGGTGATGTGATAATACGCATGACTACAATATGCCAAAATTTCAAGCCAAGGTGATGTGTCAATATACATGGAGAATCAAATGATCTCCAAACAGTATTTAATTAATTAAAAATATTTTATGCATCAAATGGGCTTGAAAATTATTCCACATTATTCTCCTTTATTCACTGAGCAAAAGGGTATTTTTATTTTATTTTCGTGATTTTTCTACACAAAGTAATGTATTTTTGAAGTTAAGGGTATTAAATAAATAAGAAAATACCCATATTTTTCTATTTAAACTGTGCGTGCCACCTCAAATTACGACGGCTTTGAAAGCATGCGTGGCGCGCTCTAGTTGGACGTCGCCGTCTACGTAGCTTGCTGACTCGACCCGCTATTCATGTCTCGAAGCGCCGCCCGGCTCGATCTCCCCCGTCCGTTTGATACACGCTTCATCGAACGACTCCCCATCATCGTCCCCGATAGAATGATCCTGTGCCCGTCTAGACTAAAACATTAAGATCTCAGCCTCGACTCAACCAAATCACTTCGGGTTTGATCCTATGGACTCGTCTATGGGAGATAAACACATCTATACAGTTAATTGCAATGAAATCAAGTTTAAGTAAATGGAGGATCAAAACAAGCTCGGGAGGAGGAGGAGTTTTATACTTTGGAAATCAAGCTTAAGTAAATGGAGAATCAAAATAAGCTCGGGAGGAGGAGGAGTTTTATACCTTTGCTCTGAGAAGGGAGGCTTCGATCAGAGATGCTCGGCAGGTTTGTTGGGGTCCAAGGAGGCTAGGGATTGAGTTCTGAGAAGGGAGGCTTCAATCAAAGGTGCTCGGCACGTTCGTTGGGGTCCAAGGAGGCTAGGGATTGAGTCCCTAACCTTGGTGTGAACAGAGGTGCTCGACACTTTCTTTGGGGTCTAAGGAGGCTAGGGATTGAGTCCCTGGTCTTGGTGTAAGTCTAGGTATGAAATCGACCAAGCTCGATTTCAGGTGTTGGTCTAGAGCTATGGTAGAGGCTCTGTGGAAGGGGGATTTGATTGGGCTCTAGCTTCTTTCACTCTTGTGAAGGTGTGGGCACAAGCAATTGAAGTTTGATTGAGTGTGGAGGTGTATTAGGTTCTGTCCTGGTTTCGGTTTCAAGCTCAAAATTAAGCTCCGACAATGGGAATGGGTGAGGGAAAATGGTTGGAACGCACAGAGGGGATCTTAGGGAAGCTCTGTGTGAATTTTGGAGGGTCCTCTCTACGAAATTTTCACCACACCTCCCACGGATGTGGGAGGTGAGTTTTTATAAAAATGGCCTNTTGATTTGGATGAGCTGGCCTCTAGGTTTGATTTGGGTTAGGTGCCATGGGAGTGGCTCTCGGTTTTGGGCTTTTCCGGCCACTAGGCTGGCCGACCAGCCAGGAGGAGGTGGCTAGGAGCTCAGGGAACCCAGAGGAATCCATCACAACAATTTAATGCAAATGTTCTTTGATTGGGCAAAGATATCTTAAGCATGTGCATTTTTGGAAATAGTATCCCTTAATTTGGGAGGCCTTTGGTCCATGGCTTTATTTAGGTGGTTTCATGGTGTTTGGACTGGTCACTAAGTCCAACTAATGGCTGTGTTGGAGTTAATTTGGTGACCTTAAGAAAAATGTAATATAACTTCAGTTAATACAAAAGGTATAAGAATATCTAGCACTCAAGTCTAAGATTTTTTGATTCTCTATTCTTTTCAAGGAAAATTACAAATTGTCATATTAAAGCCACTTAAAATATCCATATGAAAAAGAACATCATGAAACTTTACTAGTAAATATGCTAATACATAAATATAAGTTTAGAAAATGTAGCCAAGCATTTCTCTTTAAGTTGATTCAAGTGAAGCCAATTTTTAATTAGACATCTTCTCAAGCTTCTCCTCACACATATTTCTTTTCTTTTCTTCTTTTTTTTTAGGATCATTTTGAGTCCTTTTTCTTTTCATTTCATTTCTTTTTTTTCTTTTTTTATGTGAGAATTACTATATCTGGATAGCCTTTAATGATTTTGAACATCACTATCCCCTTCTTAAAGCTAAAAACCTTTCACTTTCCTTCACTTTATAAATTTATATTAGCTTTAAAGATTTTTCATAAAAATTTATTCTTTTCTTCTTACATGAATCTCTAAGATTTTTTTAACACTTCAAAAACACAAATTCCTTTACTTATAATAGAAAAAAATAGTTTTATTCTCTTATACCAAATATCTTAATCTTTAAAATTAATCTTTATTATTGAAAATTTTTACCTAAGTTTACTTTATATTTAGAAACACAAATATGATTATCTAAAGTTATCCTCTAATACCAAAGAGCATGTTAAATTTAAAATTTTTGAAAATATAGCTAATTGAGGACACATAAATTTAAGTTTCTTTCTTCAAAATGGAATTTTTCTTCCCCCCAAACTTAAAATTTTAAAAGATTTTGCATGAAAAACTTAAAACATATAGGGTGAAAGAAAACATTTAATATATAACGAAAAGATGTACCTGTTAAAGGTTCTGATATTGAAACTTAACTCTGAAATATTGCAGGTGCTAATATGAAAAGGTACAAGACTTAAAACATTAAATAACACATAATATGTATAAAAATTTGCTGAGAAAGAGTCATTTACAAATACATTTAACAATGTACTAAAAACTAATAACGACACTAAAATAAATTCTAATGCAAAAACAATTTTACAATCCTACTGGTCACAATATAACATAACATCTAAAATAAAATAAAGTATCACTCTAAAAACAAACAATAATAACAATAAAGTACAACCAACTATAAACTAAAAAAAAGATCAAACTAAAACATCACTAGTCATCATCATCTTCTTCTTTTACATTAAGGTTCTGTTGCTGATATTGGGTAAAAACAGGGTGAGTAGGAAATTGAACTAAGTGGTCACCCCTCATGTATCTAACCATTTCCCTGTAAAATCATCATTATGTGCATTTTTGGCCTCTATATTTTTTATTCTGCTTTCCATTCTCAAGATATCTCCCTGTTGGATCATTAGTTGCTCTATAAGTCCCTGGAGAGTAGGGGTACTAGAAGTAGAAGGAATATCCATACTCCTACTTCCAGATCTCCATCCAACATGAGATTCATAAGTCTTAACATTTGCAGGCCCAATAGGTTTTAAAGGGTTAATCCTCTCCTCATCCATTCCAAATTCAACTCTTGCTTGTTCACATAGTGTGAAGATAAGGGCAGTGTGTGCTAATCCACAAGTAATCTCTCCCATAATAATAAAACGAGTGTTTCTATAAACAATGTAGCGTACATCTATCCTTCTTATCTGCTGGATACATAAGTTCAAGATGGCTCTATCCTTTGTAACCTCGCTATGATGATTTGTTGGTATCATTCTAGCAGATATAAAATAATGTCAGGCCTTAGATACTACATTTAACATAGAAAGAGGGAAGTTTACCTTAACATTATTCTTCACCTTCCAAGCTCCTCTTCCATCAAGAATAAAAAAAAAATAACTTCATTTAAGGTCTCATTTGTAGCAGAAAATGATTGTACTGATAGTTATATACGCCCTCTAATTGATAAAATTCATTATATTATCTTCGAGCAAATTCCACCATTTTTCCTTGAACAGAAACATAGTCCTCAGAAGTTCCTTTAAAGTTGGCATAGAACTCCATCATTATACTAATAATAGCTGATCCAGGTGAAATATAGTAATGTAAAATTTATAAAGTTGACTCTGCTTTACAATGGTGCCAAAAAATTGATGTGGTATTTTATTAATAATAACGTTAAGAACTTAAGATTGGGATTCTATGCAAATATATGTATCATTATCAAGTAATATAAGTATATTTGTTTAAGTCTCAAATATCGATCCCACGAGGAAGGTTTAAATATGAAATGATAAATTAACTAGGAAATTTACAGAAATCAAATGAAATTGCTGTCACTAATTTTGAATGTGTAAGATACTAACAAAACTAAATGATTAACTACTAGCAAAACTTATATGCAGAGTTTAAAATAGTAACTACTAAACTATGTTTATATGATGAAAATATCTTATATGAGAAAGCATCTTTCCCACTATAACGAGCTTTTTGGTGAAATGAGATGAGCTAAATGGTTTAAATTTGTATTGTGCCAAATAGGAGCAATTTTAATTCTCTACCTTGATTCAGTGTTATAGAAAATCATTGGCTAATCTTAGGTTTAGTCCCTAAATCCGTGGCTAGGCTAAGAGGATACTGGCTCCCACTCCAGAGCTCCCACTTCCCTTCCCTTGAAGGCTAACTCTCGCTTTAGTTTTTAAACACTAATATCGGGCTAACTCTCGCTTTAGTTTTTAAACACTAAGATCAAATTGAGGATTTTTAGTCTGTCACCCTAAAAAAATCTCCAATTCTACACCCAAAAAAGTATATTTCCTTATTTATTTACACTTAATTCCATGAACGAAACACTCCTTCATGAACTTAAATGTGGTTCTCACTCTATTGTAAAACTCATACTCTATTTCCCGGAGCATATATTTCACAAGATATTTTAACAATTCAATTTGCCAGATTGAAAAGTAAATTATGGGCAGAGTTGAAAAACCATCACAATTTATTTTAAATTTTCACATTGGCACATCCAAATTATCTCTTTATTTTACCATATCTCAGAGTAGGGAGAAACATAAAGGAAAATATTAAGACTTCATGAGAAAGATACAATAAAACATAATTTTCATTGATAAAAGGAAGTTCATATAACAATAATAAACAAACAACACTTATCTGAAACTCTTTCTCAAAGCAACTTATTTGTAGCANAGCAATAACATTAATTATCAATCTAAGGGATTCAACCAATCCATTATAAAAAGTTTGAATTATTAACCAATCTGGCAATGCATTGTATGGATGCTTCCTAAGGAGATCTTTAAAGCTTTCTCAGGCTTCATAAATTGATTCCCCTTCAAACTAATAAAAAGATGTAATATCATTTCTAAGCTTAGCAGTTTTTGAAGGTGTGAAAGATTTAGCTAAATTTTTTGTGATAAGTCTCCCCAAGTTCTGATAAATCCGGGTGCTAATGAGTTTAACCACATCTTAGCTTTATCCCTCAGTGAAAAAGGAAAAAGTTTAAGTCTGACAACATCATTCGACACTCCATCATATTTAAATATAGCACACAATTCTAAAAAACTAGCAAAGTGTAAATTTGGATATTCATTTGGTGTTCCTCCAAACTAATTATTTTGTACCATTTGGCCGAAAGCAGGTTTAAGCTCAAATGAATTGGCAGCTCCAGCAGAGTTTTGTATACTCAAATAAATTTTATCTACTGTAGGATTAGCATAATCCCTTAAAATTCTTTGATGATGTTCATTCTTATTTCCATCATTAATTGAGTTGCGAGCAATTTTGCTAGAATGATTTTTCTCTTTTTGTTATTTTTGAATTTTTCTAACAGCTCTTTCTAATTTAAAATCGTAAGGTACTAAGTTTTTCAGATCTTATACTATGCATAAACAAAATAAAACAAATAATTCAAAATAAGTTATATCCGTAAACAAGAAAATGTTCAAACTAAACTACAAATACTTTATTTTATATTTTTTAAAATAAAATAACTAATATTTTCTATTGCTTCCCCGGCATCAACGCCAAAAAACTTGATGCGGAATTTGGGAAAATTGATGTTAAATTAATAATAATGATGCAATGTAACCAAAAAAATAATGTAACTTTAATGAAAATAATTTATCTTTAAAACCTCTTTTAAAGTCTCAATTCCCTTTTACATATAATGCAAGTATACGTATTATTCAAGTAATGTAGGGCTTTAATGGAGTCCTAGATATTCATCCCACAGGGAAGCTGAAAATATATATAAGTTAGCTATTTATATTCTATTATAAACTAAAAATAAAAACAAAGTAAAGTATGAAGTTTGAAGTTAAACTACTTAAGTGAAATGTTACTAAATATGCATATGTATGACTATAATAAGTAAATTAAACTAGATGCTAAACTTTCAAAAGTAAATTATTGAAATAAAATAAAGGTTGTTGTTGACGAAAACTTCAAGTATGAGAAAACATCCTTCTCCTTTATAATGAAAATACGGCTTGTGAAGATATTGAAATCATTTGAAAAATATATTTACAATCCTTCCCCATCACAATCTTTCCCAAGTAAATTCCTAGAAGTTTTCTTCAAGTCTTTTCCCTCTTTACAATCACTCCTAATTCTCTCTTAGAAATGTAATGAAGAAGAAATCTGTCACATTCTCTCTCCTCTTATAACCCTAAGAAGAAAATCTCCTCTTTTCTCTCTCTCTAACTCACGCCAATTCTCTCTCTCTCCCTCTCATCACACTCTAGAAGTCCCTCTTCATTTTGGGCTGCTTCATCTCAAAACAGTTTCAATTTCTCTCCAAAATTTAAAAGTCAAAACTTTGAATTTCAAAAGATGTGCCTCCTTGATCCAAATGTCAAATCCCTTCAAATTGGAACCTTCGATAGTGTATAAATGCATTGAATCACTCCATGGGGTGTTTAGAATAAGCGTCCCTTTGGAAATTCGTGCAAAATTTGTCTTGAACCGCCTTAATTTGAAAATGTTTTGCCTGGCGCATCATGCGTGAGCACTCTGGATTTTGGCGCATCATGCGCCAAACCCTAAAATGGGTTGTTTTTGCTCCAAATTTTGCTCCTTTTGTCATTTTTCTTCAAATACCTAAAAATGATATACTTGCAATAAAAACACAAAAAATATATTTCTTTAAAGTGCAATATCACCAAAAATAGACATACAAAAGGCACTCAAAACAGTATATTAATTTTGTGTATCATAAGTTTGTGAAGAAGCTTTTTGAGAAAATTTCAGGCACCACAAAATTTATTTTCCTTTTTTTATAANTTGTGTGAAGGGGGGGGGGGTTTGGTCATATTTTGGTCCTAACTAAAGACTAGGGTCGGTTCTTCAATAAGTGCATCCAAAAACTCTTCAAAAAGCATCTAAATTCGTCAAATCTTCTAGAAATAGGTTCTGCATCAATATTGGTGCCCTCAATGCCCATTCTAAAGTCGTTGACGCCCATTCTAGCGTCGATGGTGCCAGTTGCCATTTAATTAATCTGCTTTCTCTGTCAAATGGTACCTTCGATGCCCAGTCTGGCGCTGTTGGCGTTGACCAATTTTTTAACTTCTCCATTTTGACTCCAAATTTTATTCTTTTTGCTCCAATTACTAAAACTCAACAACCTACAATAAAACATTAAAAAAAATACCTTCCATTAAAGTGCAATATCAAAAAAAATAAGTATAAATTAAGGGCCTAAAATGCATATATTTCTTGGTTATCAAAATCCCCCAAACTTAAATGTTACTTGTCCTCAAGTAACTCTTTTACTACATAAAAATATGACCCATGGTAAAGATTTTAACTTCTAGATTTCCATATCTTAGTTCACTAAATATAATAACATAACTTAAGAAAAATTTAAAATAACTCGAGTTAATACTAAAGGTGTAATAAGATTTAGCAGTCATGTCTAAGATTTTTAATTCTTTATTCTTTTCAAGAAAAACTGCAAATTATTAATATTAAAGCCACTTAGAGTATCCACATAAAAAAGAACTTCTTAAAACTTTACTAATAAATATGCTAATACTGCAATATAAGTTTAGAAAATGTAGCCAAGCAGCCTTCTTCTTTAAGTTGATTCAAGTGAAGCCAATTTTTAACTAGACATCTCCTCAAGCTTCTCCTCACATCTTTCTTCTTTTCTTTTCTTTTTCTTTTCAGGATCATTTTCAATCCTCTTTATTTTATTTATTTTTCTCTTTTTCTTTTTATTTTCAGGATTATTTTCAATTTTTTTTCTTTTCTTTCTTTTTTTCTTTTTCTTTTTCTTTTCAGGATCATTTTCAATCCTTTTTCTTTTCTTTCTTTTTCTTTCTTTTTCTTTTTTTTTTATGTAAGGATTACTATTTCTGGATAGCCTTTAATGATTTTGAACTTCACTATCCTCTTCTTAAAGTTAAAAACATTTCACATTTCTTCACCTTATACATTTATATTAGCTTTAAATATTTTTCGTAAAGTTTTAATATTTTCTTCTTACATAAATCTTTAAGATTTTTAATACTTCAAAAATACAAATTCCTTTACTTAAAATAGAAAAACATAGTCTTATTTTTCATACCAAATATCTTAATCTCTAAAATTAACCTTTATTATTTAAAAAAAATTACTCAAGTTTACTATATATTTATAAACATAAATATAGTTATCTAAAGTTACCATCTAATACGAAATATCATGTTAAAATTTTTTAAAATATTTTGAAAATATAACTATTTGAGGACAAATAAAATTAAGTCTCTTTTATTTTCAAAAAGAAAATTTTTCCCCCCAAACTTAAAATTTTAAAAGATTTTAAATAAAAAACTGAAAAATAAAGGGTGAAAGAAAACATTTAATACATAAAGAAAAGGAATATGTGTTGAAGTTTCTGATTTGAAATTTAACACTAAAATATTGCATGTGCTAAAATGAAATGCTACAAGACTTAAAACATTAAATAGCACATAATACATATAAAATTTTTGCTAAGAAAGAGTTAACTACCAATATATCCAACAAAGTACTAAAAACTAATAACTTCCAGCAGTTTCACAAATCTACAGTTCACAGTCCACAAACAAACAGTCTCAACAATAAAGTACAACTAAACATAAAAATAAAAATAAAATCTAACACACATATCATCAATCATCGTCTTCTTCTTCTTCCACATCCAAATTCTGCTGCTGATATAGAGTAAGAACAAGGTGAGTAGGAAACTTAACTGAGTGATCACCTCTCATATATTTGATCATTGCGTCATCATAAGCAGCATCATATTCGAATTTCTATCTTATCAAACAATCAATGTGAGCATTTATGGCCTCCACATGTTTCATTCTATTATCCATTCTCAAGACATCTTCCTATTGGATCATCATCTGCTCCATAAGTTCCTAGATTGTAGGGGTACTAGAAGTACTTGAAGTAGAAGGAATATCCCTGGTCCTACTTCCAGATCTCCATCCAACAAGAGATTCATAAGCCTTTATATTGACAGGCCCAATAGGTTTTAGGGGTTCAATCCTCTCCTCATCTGCTCTATAATTAACTTCTGTCTGTTCACATAGTGTGAAGATCAATGCAGGGTGAGCTAAACCACCAGTGGTCTCTCCCAAAGTAATAAATCTAGTGTTCTTATAAATAATTGAGCCTACATTTATCTTCATCACCTGTTGGATACAGACGTTCAAGATGGCTCTATCCTTTGTTACCTCACTATGATGATTTTTTGGTATCATTTTTCTAGAAATAAAATAGTGTCAAGCCTTAAATACTACATTTAACATAGAAAGAGGAAAGTTTACCTTAATTCCATTCTTCACCTTCCAGGTTCCTCTTTCATCAGTAAGAAAAGAAATAACCTCAACCAAGGCCTCATTCGTAGCAAAAAATGATTTGTATTGGCAACTATACACATCTTCTAACTGATAAAATTCATTAACCTTCGTTGAAGTAAACTCTACCATTTGTCCACGAAAAAACACATAATCTTCATAAGCCTCCTTGAAATTGGCTTAAAACTCCATCACTACACTAATAATCGCCTTGGCAGTAAATTAGCAAAAATTCTCCCACTACCGAGCATTGATTAATCTCTAACTTCTCCTCCTTGATTTTTAAATCCTCAATCCATAATCACTTTTTTAGCTGTAAGCAGACTATTGAAGCAAATGTTGGCCTTGTAGTTGACAAACCTTTGATCATCAAAATCTACTTTTCTCTTTCCTTTGCTCATTCTAGGTGCAATGGTAAATCTAAGAAAATTTGATAAAATCAAAATAAATTCCAAAAAATTCTGAAAGTCATACTGTTGGATGTTTTAAACTTAAATCTACTAAGTAAGAGTTCTTCACCAAAGGATTTTCTCAGAATCTTCTAAAAAATTCTCAAAATTTTGGATCTCGGCAATGTAAGATAAATCCTTGGTGAAAATAAAAAATTTTGAGTTCAAAGTGTAGCTCTTACCTAGAGAAGATGAAATCCAAACTTTGTTTGCCTTAAAATCACCTCTAATAGGAGCAATAACAAGCCCTAGATGCAAAAATGGAGGTTGAAGGAGACTCAAAGGTTAAAAATGGCATTTTACTGTGTAAAGCATGAATTTTAAGGGTGTTTGGGTCGGTTCGTAGAAGGATGCCCAAGTCCATATATTGAACCATTCATAATAATACCCATAACATATTTGAAAATAATCGCCCCACATCAATGGGTTTTTCTATTTGAATGCAATAATTTAAAATGATACTTTCTTTTATAACTCTACTAATCTTCATGGTAGGGAGTAGTTTTGCAGATATGAAGAAATTTCATTATTTTGAAATTGGATTAAGCAACAAAGCAGAGATTCTAATGTATCCCTCATCTCTGATTTCCTAATTTTTATGTTCATCCATCAGAAAATTATATACATCTTGCATCGTATCTTTCGTCGGGATAAAATTTGTATAATGACAGATTGAAACATTTTCTATCATATACAAGTCATTAATCCGAGCCGGAGTAAATGGTACAATCTACCTCGAATGAAGACAACTCCTTGGGTAATTTCATATAAGTTAGCATAAAACTCCTTGACTGCTGGTACTACAACTGAGCGGTAGTGTAGCACAGAATTTCCCAACTCCTCTGCACAATGATTTTCTCGAGCTGTGAACTTGGATTACTCAATCCATGATTGATAAAGCCTCTCTCCCAGATAAGTCTCTTCTCCATGATGACTTTGTTGTATAATCTATGTGCTTCAAAGCTGATAAACTTTCTTCTATCAAAAACTCCATTCCTTGAAGTATTTCTGGAATTAGAAGCCATGAAATTCAAAATTAGGAAGTTTATGGATGTCCAAGGCATTTTTTAAGACTTTAAAAACACCTCTCGGTGGTTATGAAGGAGCCAAATCCCACCAAAGTCTTCCAAACTTGCTGACGACGTCATCGCTCCCGGTGGCACTATCGGCACCATGGTCCAATAGGCGGGCGCCATTAGCGCCAGAGGCTAAATTTGGGTGTTTAATTTTTTTTGTTCAATTTGATTCCAAATTTTTCTCCAATACCAATATTTGTCTTAATTTATGATATATAAAATTGTGTAGGACTTAAAAATACTATTATTTCCTAATACATAAACACACTTATTAACAAAATAGTAATATATAAATATATAGATTTATATATGGGTTGTCTCCCACAAAGCGCATAGTTTAACGTCGTCAGCTCAACGTACCATTTCTTTAGTTGTGTTGACTTAACATTAAAAATTTATTAAATTGTGGTATGTGTCCTTCATAATAATATTTTAATCGATGTCCATTAACTTTAAATAGCTTTCTAGTTTTAGGATCCTTAATAACAACAGTTCTATAATGATAGACTATAATCTTTCTATTTTTAGGATCTTTAATAACAACAGTTCCATAATGATAGACTATAATTACTTTAAATATTCCTAACCATATGGATTTCAGTTTTCCTGGAAATAATCTCAATCTTATATTATATAATAGAACTTCTTGTCCAGTTTTAAACTTCTTCTTAATAATCTTCCGATCATGTCATATTTTCATTTTCTCCTTATAGAATTTTACATTATCATATACTTCATTTCTAATCTTCTCAAGTTCATTGAGTTGCAATAATCTTTTCTCACCAAAATCTTTTAGATTAAAATTAAATTCATTAATAGCCCAAAATTCTTTATTCTCCAATTCTACTGGTAAGTGGCACATTTTTCTAAAAATAAGTTTGTATGGGGACATTGCTATAGGAATCTTATAAGCAGTTCTATATGCCCATAATGTAGTATCTAAGCTAGTAGACCAATCTAATTTATAGGGATTTATAGCTTTTTCTAAATTCGTTTTGTTTCACAATTTGATATTTCTGCTAGGCTGCTAGTCTGAGGATGATAAGCAGTAGATAATCTATGCATAATATCATATTTCTTAATCAATTTTTTGATTCTCTTATTCCTAAAATGAAATCCTTCATCAGTAATAATTACTCTCGGCATTCCATATCTTGTAAAAAATATTTTTAATTAAAAATTTAGAAACACTCTGAGCGTCACATTTGGGTACACCAATAGCTTCAATCCATTTGCACATATAATCAACAACAAGTAATATATATAAATTTTCAAATGAAGGCATAAATGGTCTCATAAAATCTAAACACCACACATCTAAAATTTCAACTTCTAATGTGTAATTTAGAGGCATTTCATTTCTAAGAGAAATATTTCCTACTCATTGACATCAATTGCATGTTTTAATATATTCATTAACATCTATCAAAAGAGTAGGCCAATAAAACCCAGCTTGCAAAATCTTATATGCAGTTCTATTTGTTCCAAAATATCCTCTAAATTCAGAATCATGACATCTTTCAATTATCTATTAAGTTTCCTCACAAGGCACACATCTTCTAATAATTAGATTTTTACATTGCTTATATAAATATGGGTCATCCCAAAAATAGAATTTTGAATCATAAATGAATTTTATTAGTTGTGGATTTTTAATATCAGGTGGTAAGATATCACTTACAATAAAATTTACTATATCATCATACCAAGGTACATTCATTTCATCAATACTATATAATTGTTCATCAGGAAAATTTTCTAAATTTTCATTTACAAAATTATTTAATATTTCTCTTCCAAGGCTAGACAAATGATTAGTTATTTGATTATCATTTCCCTTTCTATCAACTACAGTAAAATGAAACTCTTGCAAAAGAAGTATCTATCTAATTAATCTTGGTTTAACATCCTTCTTTTGCTTCAAGTATTTAATAGTAGAATGATTTGTATGCACTATACATTTGGTTCCAATTAAGGCCTAAATTTATCAAAAACATAAACAACAACTAATAACACTCTTTCAGTAGTAGTGTAGTTAATTTGAGCATCATTTAGAGTTTTACTAGCATAATATATTACTTTAAAAATTGTGTTGTGCCTTTGTCCTAAAATAGCTCCTATATCATAATCACTAGCATCAATTTCTCCTAATCAGGTGGGACTATTATAAGTGCAGTGATTAATTTCTCTTTCAATAATTCAAATGTTTTAATGCATTCCTCATTAAAATAAAATTTTGTATCTTTTCTAACTATGTGCATCAATGATCAAATAATTACTTTCAATATTTCAAAATCAATGAAGTATCCTGCAAAAGGTAAAGATGATGAATTTTACAGGATAAATGTAATAAGATATCTGAGTGAATCTCATTTCAAAGCAAAATATGAAGAGAAATCTAAAATAAGAGAGTTGGAACATGAGAAAGAAGAGCAATTAGAGTAATAAGATGATTTTCATGAGGAAGATTCAAATTATGTTCGAGAAAGTTTTACAATTTTGGACACGATAAAAAAAAAGATAAATCTTTTTGTTCATCATATGAAAAACCTCTTGAACTTGAATTGAAGTTGCTTTTTAAACATTTAAAATATGTCTTTTTATGTGATTCCTCAACATTACCGGTTATAATTTTTTCAAATTTAACTTTAGAAGAAGAAGAGAGTTTAATGAAAACTTTGAAGAATTATAAGAAAACCATTGGATAGACAATTATTGATATTAAAGGAATCGGTCCTTCAATTTATATGCATAGAATTCTTATGGAAGAAAATTGCAAATCCATGGCTGATCCTCAAAAGAGATTGAATCCTGTTATGAAAGAAATTATTAAGAAAGAAATTTTAAAGTGGTTAGATGCTGGAATTATCTACCCTATTTCGGATAGTGCATGGTTTAGTCCAATTCACTGTGTTCTTAAGAAAAGAGGAGTGACTGTGACTATTAATGAACTTAACAAGTTAATACCAACAAGAGAAGCTACAGGGTGANTATATATATATATATATATATATATATATAGTTTAGAAAAAAAATATGAAATCAAACCGATCTCATATCTTTCATAGTTTTGATGAAAGAGCACTACACCCCAAGCAATGTATCTATCTCGAAAGATAAACAAATGACTTGATAGTGAGAATTAATCAAATAAACTAAGAAATATATGACATTTATTTGGTCTGTGAAACCATTTTATTATAAGCCGACAAGTTCCCCTATTTAATACAAAAAAATAAATAGGGTTTATATTAAGTTATGTTCATTAAAGTTTCCTATAAAGGCAAGCCCTTACAGTTAATTACATCTTAGATTACCGAAGTCACCTAAGAAAACTCTACATAAAAATCAGGGATATTGTCTTCAAGAATTCCAAAGGGATAGGACTCTTCAAAGAGATCAGACAAAGAGGTGTGAAAGGGGAATAACACAAATTTGAAACATTTTATTTTTGGAATCTAAAGAAAGAAGAACTAGGTGAAGTTACGGATCCTAAGGAGAACCTCGACGACTTTCCAATATATCCTATGGTTTGGTTTCCATCTAGAGGAGAAATATTTGTGTTTCATCCTGCCAATTTTTTTAATTAGAGCTTACATTCATGTGAAAAGATCACAGAAATAGCTTAAAATATGTGAGGGCTTAGGTCATAACGAACAACAACTTCAAAATCCAAAATCAAGTTAGAGCTTATATTGTATAGCAGAGCCAAACAAAAGCCTAAGGAAAAGTTGAGAACTTATGTCGCACTAGGCACACAACCTTAAAATTCTATGGCACGGTTGTTTCATTCTAAAAAATGGTTTAGCTAGTCTATACATGTTTTACTGTTGAAGATTGCCATGTTGCCCACAATGCTGGTTCCAAGCTCCTCATCGTAGTGAGTTTAAGTTTTCTAATGTGTCAAGTTTTGATGTCAAATCAAATATTTCATAAGGTTATGGTTATTTAAAAATCATGGGGGATGTTAAAATTGAATAGAGCGACACCGGTTAGGATCTCACAGTTCCCTCATTCTGGCACCACTGTTTTCTATGAATTCACTTAATCCAAATAAATTTACTAAACTCAACTGAATGTGTTCCATACTTTCATTTTGATCATGGAAAATCTCGTTAGCAAGCATAGGTTACCTCCTTTGAGGGATTCCCGATCATCCAATAGAGACATTTTATTTAGTTACAATTTTTCTTTTGTTTTGTTTATAATTAAATTTTGAGTTGTTTTATATTTTTATTGTTGCGACAGTGGATTTTATCTTGTATTGATTTCTTAATTTTTGTTTTGGTCTCAGTCCCGTGGCTATCCTAAAAGTTTCACTTTTGAGATGCAAAGGTGACTTTGTTGTTTATCATGCAAGTTTATGGCAGGAAATAAGAGGTTCAGATAAATAAAAGTGAATTGCAATGCAATAATTTAAAAGTCTACCGGTCGATTCTTCCTGTTCCTCCACGTGAAAGATCAGTATTTGTAAAGCATATGTATAATTTTGCATGAAAAAGTAGAGAACACAAATTTGAGGTGTGTTCACAAGATCCAATGTTATACCTAATGGGTTCAATTTGCTTATCGCTGGGGATGATTACGTTAAGCAAATCATAATACATCCAAGTGTCCTCTGAGATTCTCAAAGGATCATGAAAATGCCTTGGGTAATACTTTAGACATTTGACAGTCCCTCGAATCGTCTTGAGTTCATTTTGGCGTTATTATGTGCCTATATGATTCACCTAATTTATACCCTTATGCTCAATGAACTTTAATGTTTGGATTATCCGCTTAAGTGGGGTAATTATCACTTTATCTTACAAATTATACGGGTAAATACCCTTAAGGGAATTTTGGGCTTAATTAAGGAATTTAGCCGATTTGATTTTCAAAGATGGGCTTATAGTGCTTGAAAATATTTCAAATTATTTATAAGTCATTTTCTAAACCTCATTATAAAAAATTTGATTAAGCTTAGCTCACTATTAAGCCCGTAAAATTTAATGGGAAGATTTGTAATTTTTTAGGAAAATTTAAATATTTATATTTTCAACCCTTATCAAGAATCATAAATCTTTTTAAAACCATTAATTGGGGTTTTAAATCAATGGATTATGATCTTCCAAAGTTAAACCACCAACCCCAATATCTTCTGATTTAACTACTCTTCTGAATTTCATCAATTAGAGAAATTACAAATTTATCCTTAATGAGACCAAAGTGAGATTGGTTGCTACCATTTATCCCATTTACTCTTCTGTTCAGCCTAAACATTAATTAAGACATAAATTCCAAAATTACCCTTTTGCCCTCAAAACCTTAACACCTCATAATTCATTAAATCAAACTCAAATGACTTTAAAATTTTATGTTAGTCCATGCATGGGATAACTAAAACATGAGAGGAGAAAATATGATTTTTCTAAATTTATTCAATTTTTTATTTATTTTTAATGCAAAAATAGGATTTTTAATGAAAATTTATTCACTCAACCAAAACAAAGCTTCTATCCTTAAAAACATTATTAGAGGTTCACCTAGATTAGAGGACCACGTGGACAAATTTTTATGATTATTAGAGGTTTAATTGAATTATTTGAATTATATTTTTATTTTGAGTATTAATTAAATATAAAATATTATTTAATTGGAAAATTTAATTTTATATTTTTCTTAAATCTTTCCTAGTCAAGGGAACCAAAAGAAACCAATTTCATGTTTTTATGATTTGTATTTAAATTATTAAAATTATTTAAGTGGAAAATTAAGGAAAATTCATTTTAAGGCTTTTAAAAATTAATATCTTGATATAAAAAATTAACAAAATTATTTTATTTGGTCCCAAGTGATCAGGAAGCCAATTGTGACATTTTAGTGTGTTTTTACAATTTTGCAATTTTTTTATGATTTTTATTAATTTTTAATTATTTAAATACTTAAAAATGGCTTAAAGATGAAGTATTTATTTTAATTACACTTTTATTTTTTCTAGGTTTCATTTATCATAAGGAGCTCCCAAACCCAATTTAGTGATTTTTTGAGTTGTATTTTAATTATTATAATTATTTTGTTGCCAAAAATGTCATTTCAAATGATTAATTCATTTTAGTGGTCAAATTAACTCCAATTGACTTGAAATTTTTATGGGGAGCTTCTTTGACATTAAATTATAGTGTAGAGTAATTTTCATGCCATTGACATTTATAATTGCTCCAATTTTATTTTCTTTTATTTTTAGGGGTCGGTGACAATTAGGGTTATTCTTAATGAGTTAAACCAAGTTTATATTTTTCCTAGGGTCCTTTAACCACAATAAACCTACAAAAATAAGTTTTGTATTTTTCTAATGAATATTTTAATTGTTATAATTATTTTACCAAAACAGGCATGATACCCTTGAAAAATAGAGATCTCCGCTTGGAGACCTCCTCTGACCTTGGAAAAATCAGGAAGATCCCTCATGACAGAGAGAACCAAAGCCCCAAAAATCAAGTCATGGTGAAATGTCCATACAAATGTAGAATCCAAATATGAAATACAGTATTTAATTAAAAATCACACATGCACCAAACAAACATGAAACCATTTCCATATTATTTTTTTTTTGTTCACTAAGCATGAGGGTATTTTTATTTTATTTTTATGATTTTTTTATGCAAAGTTATGGATTTTTAATGATCTGGTCATTTAAATAAATAAAAAAATCCTAATTTTTCTATTTATCTACCGTGGCACATCCTCATCCTAGGCAACTACAAACCACGCACGTGTCTGCTTCTACTTGGGAGCCGCCAGCTGAGTTAGCCCGTTGTACACGCACCGAGACTTCATCCAACGCAATCTCAGTCCTTTGTCCAATACACGCAAAAATGGATGTTATCTATTCATCATCCTCAAATCCCTAGCCGGAGATTCATCAAACTTTAAACGTTAATATCTCACTCGATACTCAACCAAACCTCTTCAGGTTTGTTTCTATAGATGCGTCTAGACTAGGAGAACATATCCATACAGTTAATAAAGTCTTAAATCGAGTCTATGAACATAAAGAATTAAAATAAGCTCAATTTAAAGGGAGAGTTCAATACCTTTACCCAAGAGTGTGGCCTCAATTGGGTGCTTTCAAAAGATTGAGTTGAGTCCAGAGAGTCCTAGATGAAGCCTTGGGTCGTGGTGAATTGTCAATGTACGATTTTGAACAAGACCAATTTTGGGTGTTGATCAAAGTTTATGCTAGGGTGTTCTAGTGAAGGGGTATTTGTGGGGGATCTTCTTCTTTCACTCAAGGGATGGTGATGGTGCAATTCATTTAACTTTGGTGCACTGTGGAGCTTTGGAGAGTTATGTTTTGGTTTTGACTTGATTTTGAGCTCTACAATTGAGCTTAGATAGTTGGTTTAAGGGCTGGAACATGTTTGTATTGAACTCAGGGGGTCTTGAAGAAGCTCTGGGAACAATTTGCTAGGGTCTCTCTAAGGAATTTCATCAACTCCTCCCCTTGGCCGTGAGGGTTGAGATTAAATAGAATGGGACATGGTGGCTCTCAGCTCAAGCTGAGGTGGCTGGGGTGTTTCCTAGGTGGAGGGCAGAAAGGATTTAATGGCCAATTAGATTGGTGCCACTTGGATGGGTTCAATTTTTGGGTTTTGACCATATGGGCTCTCTTGGCCATGGTGTTTTCTAGTAGCCAACGTGGCGGGCCGGCCAAGGTCTGGTCACCATTTGGTCAGGGGGATCAGGGCTTGGTTTTGGAGAAGTCAATTAGATTTGGCCATGTGTAATGCTTTAGGATTGAAGAGGAATGGTGGAAGGGTCATTTTGGGTCAATTTGGTTCAATGCATGATTTGAGGTTGGGCTATGATCCTGAAACTGCTTATATGCAACAATATAACAATAATTCTGATTATATTTTTCGCTTATATTTCCCTATTTCACACCAAAACCAAAAACTTGATCTTGAAGGAAAATAAGAATTTAACTTTTAATTTAAATATATTGGGATACTATGCAAGTATACGTATCGTATCAAGTAATATAGGACTTTATTATTAAGACCTGAATATCGAACCCACAGGGAAGATATGCAATATGTACATTTTAGAAAGTTTTTTTTTTAAAGATAATTATTTAAATTAAAGACATTTTCACAGTAAAGAAAGTATAAATATTTTTGGTAATTTTAATATTTTAACAAAGACATAACAAACTTAAAAAAGATAACTTGAGTTTTTGTAGAAGAAAATCACTAAATATGAAAATATCTTTCTCCTTATCAAGAATAAGTAATAAGTATAGGAATTCTGTTGTGGAAGTATGCATATTGTTTTGTGCTAAATAGGAGCAATAATATTATTTACCCTTTCTCAAGATGCTATAAAGAACATTAGCTAATTTAAAGTTTGAATAGTTCTGAAGACCAGTTAAGCAAGGAAGATACTAGNCGTCACTAGGAAAGATCATTTTCCACTACCCTTTTTAGATCAAATGTTGGATAGACTAGGTGGGCACAAATATTTTTATTTTCTAGATGGATATACTGGTTATCATCATATATCACCATATACAAATAGTTTTTAAGGATCAAGAGAGAATAAATTCTACCAGTCCTTATGGTACATTTGCTTTTAGAAGAATGCTCTTTGATTTATGTAATGCCCCTGCTACATTTCAAAGTTGTATGATGGCTATTTTCTATGATTTACTTGAAAGAGAAATTGAAGTTCTTATGGATAATTTTTTAGTGTTTTGAACTTCGTTTGAATCATGTTTAGAATATTTATCAAGAGGTCTAAAGCACTGTGAAGAAACAAATTTAGTCCTGAATTAAGAAAAATGTCAATTTATGGTAGCAGGAGGAATTGTTTCAGGATATCACATATAAAAAAATGGAATGGAAGTAGATCCTGCAAAAATTCAAGTGATTGCTAATTTACCTCACCCAACAAATGTGAGGGAAATTAGGAGTTTTTTAGAACATGATGAATTCTACAGGCAATATATTAAAAACTTCTCAAAAATTTCTAAGCCTCTATGTCATTTACTCAAAAAAGATGTAATTTTTAATTTTAATAAGGAATGTCTAAATGCTTTTGAGCTATTAAAAAAAATTAGTCACTGCACCAATTATTGTTTCACCAGATTGAAAAAAACCATTTCAATTGATGTAATATGCAAGTGATTATGCTATTAGAGTTGTTTTAGGACAAAAACATGATAAGATTTTCAAAGTAATTTACTATGCTAGTAGAACTCCTAATGAAGCTCAAATTAATTATACCACAACTCAGAAAGTGTTATTAGTAATAATATATGCTTTTGATAAATTTAGGTCATATTTAATTGGAGCAAAACATGTTATGCATATAGATCATTATGCTATTTAACATTTAATGAAAAAGAATGATGCAAAACCCAGACTGATAAGATGGATTCTTCTAATGCAAGAATTTGACTTTGAAATAGTAGATATGAAGGGAGCTGATAATCAAATTTTTGATTGATCCCGGCTGTTTATATGCAACAGTATAGCAATGTCTCTGATTATATTTTCACTTATATTTCCTTACTTTGCAACAGAGTCAAAACTTGATCCTGAAGAAAATAAGAATTTAACTTTTCAATATATATATATATATATATATATATAGGGATACTACGCAAGTATACATATCGTTATCAATTAATAAACTTTTTTGATTAAAACTTAAATTTCGAACCCACGGGGGAATTATGCAATATGCATTATTGAACAGCAAAATTTTTATTTTAAAAATACAATTACTTAAACTATAAATATTTTTGCAGTATTAAAATTCAAATCCTTTTGGTATTTTTGATATTTTGAAAAAACAGTAACAATTTAAAAAGATAACTTGATTTTGTGTAAAAGAAAAGCACTGAATTCGAAAATATCTTTCTTTTTATCATGAATCAGTAATAAGCATAGGAATTATGTTGTGGTAGTATACAAATTATGTTATGACAAATAGGAGCAATTGTATTCTTTACCCTTACTAGAGATGTTATAAAGAACATTGTCTAATTTAAAGTTTGAATAGTTCTGAAGACTGGCTAGGCAGGGAAGATACTAGTTCTCACTCTAGAGTTCCCACAATTCCCTCTACCTTGGGGCTAACATCTCATATCAGAACCTAAAACAATAAAGCAAGTTGGGGGCTTTAACATGTCACTTTAAAGTCCTCTAACTCTACATCCTTGAATAAATATTTCCTATTTATTTGCACTCAATCATATGAACTACATTCTCATTCATATAACCTCATGTGATTCTTAAAACCAAGTTGGGGGTTTTAACCTGTCACTTTAAATTCTTCTAACTCTACACCCTTCAATGATTATTTCCAATGGGGGCTTTAACCTCTCACTTTAAAGTCCTCTAAATCTACACTCATCAATGAATATTTTCCTACCGTTTAACCTGTCACTTTAAAGTCCTCTAACTCTACACCCTTCAATGAATATTTCCCTATTTAGCACTAAATCATATGAATTACATTCTCATTCATACAACCTCATGTGATTCTTTCCAATTGTTAACTGAGACAATACCAACCCAATTCTTACATGTTCTCACAACAAATTTTAACATCTAGATAGGCCAAATCAAGAAGTAAATGAAATACATGGAATTGAATCATTACAACTTCTTTCAATATTAAAGATCAATATTGTTCACAACTTCCATCCAACACTTTAAATACCTATCATTTTAAGGAGAAAGATAAAAAAAACTACTCAGAATCCATGGAGAAAACAAAACCACACTTTAGTTTGAAACTAGAAATCATTATCAAACCAACAAGAAATCTTAATTAAAACCAGAAGTAGTTCAAAACAAAAGATAAAAAATTATCTCAAATCCTTCACCAAACCCTTAAAGTTCTTTTGAATCCCTTCTTTTTTACAACACTCTAAACTTTCAAAATAAAACTAAAAACAAGAAGGAAAAAAAATAAATTTTGGGGTGCCTGAATTTCTCCACAAGATTTTCCATGATCTTCTCAGGACTCAACACTCTCTCCCTCTTCAACCACTCCTTTCAAATGTTTCAACTTCCTTCTTTTATAAATATCCCAAGAGGTTCCTTGGAAACTCTTCAAAATGTGTCCAAATTTGATGTATTCTCCAAGGGATGCCTTCTTTTGCAAGTCTTTTAATAATACTTTTGTTCTCAGTGGCCAATAGGTGCCTCAAATACCTCTTCAAAATTCGGCCAAATGAAGAAAACTGCCAAATAATTTCCTTCAGCACTTAAGCGCAGGGCCTTTGTCTCTCAGGCATGGCCTTCTCTGCTTCACCGGCGCTTAAGCGCTGGATCTGACAGTTAGGCGCCAAAACACTTTAACACAATTTTCACCTCTTTGCTCCAAATTTGATCCTTTTTCACTCCTTTTAGCATTTTTCACCTTTTTACTTGTATCTAAAAGAAAAATGCACAAATACCTTCCATTAAAGCGCAATATCTCAAAAATAGGTATAAAAATGCATCTAAAAATACTATATATTTTAGGTGTATCAAAATCCCCGAAACTTATAATGTTACTTGTCCTCAAGTGACACTTCAATCTTTAAAAACTAAATAAGTATAATATGTATATGAGTTTCTTTGGGAGTTACTAAAATTTAGATTTAGAAATTTAGTAATTTAATTTAGAAAAAAATAATTGGTAAATGAGACCAACTTAAAGTTTAGAAATTTTTAATGTTAAGAAATATGAAAATATGAGTTCCTATCTAATTCAGAAATATTATTGTTTTTTTAAATTTAGAATTTAGTTCTTTTATTATCCCTACTTAAAAATTTTTATTTTAAATAATTTTACTTATTATATTATATTTTTAAGATTAAGATTCTCTCAAGTCTTATACTTTAAAAAGTTCAAATGTGGAACCAATTTTTGATTAAGCACTAATCCTCAAGCTTCTCCTCCCTTATTTTTTTCTTTTTTTCTTTTTCTTTTCTTTTTCTTTGTTTTTCTTTTTCTTTTTCTTTTTCACGTAAAGATTACTATATCTGGATAGGCCTTTAATAATTATATATATATAAATTCTTATTCTTTTTCTTTTTCTTTTTCTTTTTCTTCCCTTCCTTGCTGGTTTTCCTGGCTTTCAGTTCTGGTTGATATTTTTTGAAGCTTTAAAATTGTTTCTCTCTTCTGGTTGGGTTTTGGCCTTTGCTGTTGGAGGGTTTTCTCTCTTCCCCTGCCTTTTGTTTTTTATTATGTTTGTCCTCATGGCCTACCCCATTGATGTGGATACCAATGCTTAATGGACTATGGCCACCTTTACTGAAGTTGTGGGTAGTGGCTTGGATGTGCCTAAATCCTTTGAACACCTGGTTTTCCCTCAATGTTTACACGATGCTACTGCTGGAAGGGGTGTGTGCCCATTTGTTAATCCTGTAGGTGTAAAAGATGGGGAACCTGCAATTATCTTCTCCCCTCAGGAAATTAATGAGCTCAATGAA
>JXCR01142931.1:318489-335217 GCA_002079205.1 Phalaenopsis hybrid cultivar | reverse complement strand
GGAGATCCACTGTCTCCTACTATCTTTATTCTGGCTATGGATTATCTGTCTAGACTTTTAAATCATTTGTTTGCCTCTTCCCCTCACCTGACATATCAACATAGATCTAATATTTGGGTCAGTCATCTGTCTTATGCTGATGATATTATCATTTTCTCCAAGGCTACCAAAACTGCTGTAAAGGCTCTTTTCAAAGGACTAACACACTTCCAAATTACTTCTGGTATGCATCTTAATAAACAAAAATGTCAATTCTTTACTAGCTCAAAAACTCTTCCTCAGATTAGGCATTGGATTTCTCAGTACACTGGCTTTAGCAAAGCTTCCCTACCAATCAACTATCTTGGTGCCAATTACTCAAAGGGAGAACCAACAAACACAATTCAATGGAGTTATTGATCAAATTCAGAAAAAGCTGCAGTGTTGGACCAATTATTTCCTTTCTAATGGAGGTAGAATTACCCTCCTTAAAAGCATCATAACTTCCATTCCATCCTATGCTCTTCAAATGCTTACAATGAAGAAAGGTACTCAGATTAGGCTGGGCAGAATTTTCAATAAGTTTCTGTGGGCTGGACAAAAAAAAACAGTTCCATTGGTTATCTTGGAACAAATTACATAAACCCCAAAGTGTTAGTGGTTTAAGCTTTAAAGATTTTTGGGATCTCAGTATCATCAACTTATGCAAACTATGGATAAAGTTCAGAGCACAAGATAGCTTTTGGGCTATGTTTATGAAGGGGAAGTATTGTAGGGCAGTTCATCCTACTATGGCTCAGAAAAAGATGGGTGATTCTAGGTTGTGGTCTAAGCTTCTAGAAATTAGAAATAAAGCTGAGGAGCTGTTTATATGGGAGCTTGGTGAAGGCCAAGTTAATTTCTGGAATGATAAGTGGGTATGGAATGGGGAGAGGCTTCACAACTCCAATCCTAGTTCAATGATAAAAGTGAAGGAATTCTGGAGTGACAATCAGTGGAACTGTAATCTGTTGGATGCCATCCTAACTAAAGAACAAATGTATTGGGTTAAGCAAACTAATATATTTCCTAGGAAGAAAGATAGACTCATTACTAAACAGGCTCCCACTCAAAAATTGTCTGCCTTCATCTACCAACAGCTTTTCAAATGGCAACCTGTCAAGTGGGGTAATTTGATTTGGGGGGAAGTGGTTAACACCTTCCATGTCCTTTTTCTGTTGGAGATTATGGAAATCCTTACTTCCTACTGATCACATTTTGAAGATGAAAGGGCTTAAGGGACCCTCTTGCTGTCAGCTATGCAGTAAAGCTGAGGAAAGTCTGGATCATTTATTCTTCTCTTGTAGCTTCTCCAAAGTGGTCTGGTCTGGTATACTAAAACAACTAAATATTGACACTCTTAAAGTTAGCTGGCAATACTTTTTGGGGTGCTGGATGGAATGGTTAGATGCCAAATTAATAATCATTCCATGTATTGTGTCCTGGTTCCTTTGGATGTGCAGAAACCAGTCTAAATATGAAAACAACAAACCAAAGGAGATGAAGGTGGTGCTGAATTGTACCTCCTATCTGCAAAAGATAACAAAACTTCAGAACTTTCCCAATATTTTCCTAAATTGGGTGCCTAGTGTGCATAAGCTAAAAGTGGCTACTTTAGTTCTGTGGAACCCACCTCCTGTAGGGTGGGTGAAAGCCAATACTGATGGAAGCTTTTGTAAGGAGGCTGCTGGTGTAGGAGGAGTCTTTAGGAACTCTCTGGGGAAATGCATGTTATACTTTTCCTCTCCCACTTGGGCTTTGGATGCACTTGAAACTGAAATGATTGCTATCTTTTGGGCAATCTACCTTGCCAGGCATTGCAACATCATAAAATTGATAATTGAGACAGATTCCTTCAGTTGTATTAGATTCCTAAATCATGAAGATGCTGCTCCATGGAATGTTGCTAGGTGGATTGCTAAAGTCTTGAGCATGTTATGCAATGTAGAAGTGTTTTTCCAGCATATCTTTAGGGAAGGAAACACCCCTGCACATAGCTTGGCAGCTAGGGGGAAGGATAATGAAGAAATTGCTGTAGGGACCATACCTTCCACTCAACTTGAAATACTTCTTCATGGGGATAGTTTATTCATTCCATATGTTATTTGCAGGGAGTGATGGTTTTTGTGTCTAACATAGATAGGTCCCTAAATTTTTTGTATACTTCCTTGTATGATCTAGTTAGTTAGAGGGGATGAATTTTGGTATGAGTGTTCTGCTCACTCAATATGTAATCAAACCTTCAGATTAACATGAATGGAGCTATAGCATAGCTCTTTCTCCTTAATATAAGCAGGAATGAAAATTGAAATAACATGCTTATATGAATTTTTATATCCTAAGTATACAAGTAAAAAACTAAAAACAAGTGTAAAATTATGTTTGATCAATTTTTGTATCATTTTCATTTTAATTCAACATGTAGAGATTCAATAGACTTCTAAGTAGTGGGTATAAACATAGAAAAAACAAACACACTAACTTTGATATCATAGTCTCAACATAAAAATAAACACACTAAAAAGATAAAAGAAAAATACAGGGAAGCGATTTTCTATGTTTAAAATTTAAAACTAAAGTTAGCAAGATTTTCAACTTTCCAAAAGATATAGAATTAAATTCAATCCTTAACTAACTAATACAGAACTAAACACATAACAACTATTACTACCCTAGAATTTAAAACAAAATACTAAAAAAATACAAACATCACAATACAATTAAATATAAGTCCAAACCATCACATAATCCAAATAAACACAAAAATGCAAATGTAACAAGCCCAAACTACATAGTCCATAACATAATACAAACATAAAAATAAATCTCTCAGTCCTACTCTTCATTCTCAGAATCACCGTTATTCCAGACATTTGTAGATTCATAATCAGGGTATCTAGGATATGGAGGAAATTGCACTCCTTGGTTTCCCTTAATGAGGCCTTCCAAAGATGAGTGAAATTTCTCTTCATAATCACTTTTTCTTCTATTATATCTATCAATATGACCTGCAAGGCTTTCTAAATTTCTTACCTTATCTACGGTATAGTTGATATTATCCATAATTCTCTATAATAATTGAACTTGGGTCTCAGTAGACACATCTCTAGAAGTAGAAGCACGTGAGGTAGATGGTCTAGATGTAGAAGCAGTAGAGGTAGAAGCAGCAAACATTGTCATTCCATAGCTCCTTGAAAATCCTCCTCTCCAGCCAAAAATACAATGTCAGAATAAGTCTTCACATTCACCTTTGTAATAGGCTTTAGAGGCAACAATACTTCCTCCCAAGTATCATATCTCACTCCAGCCGACTCACATAAAGAAGAGATCAAGGAAGCAAATCCAAAACCTGCAGTAATAGCGGCAGTGGCAGAACTGATGGTATTTTAATATATCAAAGCTCCTATGTTGATGAGCTTTCCTTTCTGGATACAATAATTTAACATCACTCTCTCTCTCTCTGATAACTTTGCTAAGATGATTTGTTGGTAGTAGAAGAGCAAAAATAAAATATTGCCATGCCTTCAAAGGTGCACTTAACTTTGACGTAGAAAAATTGACTGTCCTCTCATTACTGATTTTCCAGAGTCCTCTTCCAACAGTCAAATAAGAAATAATCTCATCCAGCTCCATCTTAGTCGTACTATAATTTGCATAAAAACATAAAGTATCCTGTGGCAAATGGTAGAATAAATTGATTAGCTCAGGTGAAAAAGGTACTAATTTTCCTCAAACCATAACTCTATCATCTTCAGGTTCAGGAAGGTTTGCATAGAACTCCCTAACAACATATATAACTGCAACAACAGAAAAATAACAGAATCGTTCCCACTGTCGGCGAACGATCAGATCTTCTATAGATCCACCTGGATTCTTAAAACAAAGCTCCTGGATAAGCTTTCGTGATTGCAACGCTGATCACTGTACCTATCTTGAGCTTTCGAACTCACAATTTGCTCGAATCAAAAGAGCTCTTTCCTTTACTCCTCTTCATTCTTGGTGTCATTCTACAATTTTATAAAATTCCAAAAATAACTTCAAAAATCAAGTCTTAACTACTAAACTAAACTTCTAAAAGCATAAACTACACTTCTTATGCAAATTCCATAGATTATTCCTCATTTTTCACCATGAATAGTGAATTTTTGAATTTTTCCAAATGTACTCAAAATACATGATGAAAATCCAAAATTTTTACATAAAAATAAAGCTCTTACCTTAAGGATCTAGCAAATTTTTCTTAATTCCACCAAGAAATCTCCATTTAATAGTGTGACATAGCTCTCCAAAATCACGATTTTGAGAGGTTGAAGGTGATGGGAGGGTGAAAAATGGCTATTTTCAGGTTAATTTTTAACTTTTAACCGTTCACAAATCGGTTTTCGTGAACCGGCACTTAGGCGCCTGCCTCTCGGGTTACCTCGCGCTTAGGCACGGGATGTTGCGCTTAAGCGCCAGTGCACAATTATTTTAGATTTTTAAATTTAAGTAAAATGCACTACTTGCCTAAGTATACCACCCCTAAATGGTCTCATAACACTTAAATGACTATTTTCATCTCCTTTAACTTTTCTCTCTCTCAAAATTCTCTATATAACTCAATTCAATTTTAGGCTAAAAATAACACTAATTTTCACTCAAACAAACGTATATTCATTCAAAAACAACTACAAGTACATGTAACACTTAATTCTCACTCCAAATAGTCTCGAATGAGAAAACTTTCTAAGCACGAACAATTAACAAGCATTCATAATTAAACACATAAAAGCATAAACACTAAAAACAAGACTTAAACACTAACACTTAAACATAACGACTCCTAACAAACAAACTCTGACATCAAACTTAATTCCATTCTTCATTTGATGGGACAAACTATGGTCTTTCATTAATCTCTCATGGGGGCAATTAGAATATAAAGTTGAAAAAACGGACGGTGGTGACGAGCTCTGATACTATCTTCTTCAATTTATTTTTGCTTAAGAAACATCTCCTTATCCAATTCATCTATATAACTAGTATGGCTAAATTACATTTTCAATTAACATCCAATATGTTCAAGATGTGCATGAATCTCAATTACCATGATCTCAAGTAAAGCCATGGTAGTCTCAATTTTGTTGATCTTTTTCGATATTCCTTTGATACTAACAGATAAGAAACCGTTATACATCTCTTATGCACTTTGACTAATGAATCTCTTCCTGATGGTCTCTTCCTTCTTCTTCATATCCATCTCCCATGAAGAAATCTTATCAAAATCTCTCTCTCTTATAGACTTTAGGGCTAAAAATGATCTGGGGTGAAATTCCATCACAAAACCCTTCTATTTATAAGCCTAAATCCCTCAAATAACTTCTAGGAACGTCTTGGAACTACCTTGGCATGTTTTTACAAATCAGTTGGTAGTTAAACCTTCTATAATCTTAATTTGGCACATGGTTTTTAACTGTCGCGCTTAAGCGTCAGTGCATGTTTTTGCACCAGTCAACTTAACGTCCAAATTCTCATTCTAACATTTATATGTTACTAAATAAAGTCTTATAATCATTACTAACTCAAAATAGTCTCAAAAAGACTACCCCAAATTTTATTAATCACACACAAACAACAATCAAAGCAAAAATATACTAATAACTATGGGTTGCCTCCCACAAAGAGCTTAGTTTTACGTCGTCAGCTTGACGTAACCAGTGCTTATTCTGGTTGACCCAACATCATTCCTTCATTAAATTTATGTTGATCCCGTGTAAAATATGGTTTGAGTCTATGATCATTCACTTTAAACACTTTATCAATTCATTAATATCTAAGGTTTCAGTCTATGACCATTCACTTTAAATACTTTCTCAGTTTTAGGATCTTTGATATCCACAGCTCCATAAGGATAAACTTTTATCACAACAAATGGGCCCATCCACCTGAACTTAAGTTTGCCTGAAAATAATCTTAACCCTGCATTATATAGAAAAGCTTGTTGCCCTGGCTGAAAATTTTTGTAAGAAACGTTTGATCATGTCACTTATTCATCTTTTCTTTGTAAATCATATCATTTTCATAAGATTCATTCTTTATCTCTTCAAGCTCATTTAATTGCAATATTATTTTCTCACCAGCATCTTTCAAATTAAAACTGAACTCTTTAATCACCCAATATACTTTATGCTCAAGTTCAATTGGTAAGTGACATGCTTTCCAATATTAGCCTATATGGGGACATTCCTATAAGAGTTCTATATGCAGTTCTATAAGCCCACAAAGCATAGTCAAGTTTGACTGGCCAATCCATTTTTTTTATTCACAAATTTTTTCATAATTCTTTTAATTTTCTGATGGACAATTCAGCCAAACCACTTGTCTGAGGATGATAATCAATAGCAATTCTATGATTTATATGATACTTCTTTAATAACTTCTCCATTATGGCATTTATAAAATGACTTCCCCCATCAGTTATGATAACTCTCGGTATCTCAAATCTACAAAATATGTTCATTTTCAAAATTGTTGCAACACTTTGAGCATCACATCAAGGTAAAGCAACAACTTCTACCCATTTGGATCCATAGTCCACTACTAACAATATATATAAATTTTCGAAAAATGGTATAAATGGTCCCATGAAATCTAATCCTCAAACATCAAATATTTCAACTTCTAGCATATAATTGAGGGTCGTCTCATTTCTTCTAGAAATATTGCCTACTCATTGACATCTATCACAAGTTTTGGTACATTCATTAACATCTCTAAAAATAATAAGCCAATAGAATCCAGATTGTAAAATTTTGTATGATGTTTATCAACACCAAAATGTCCCCCAAAAACAGAATTATGACATTTTTGGATAATTTCATAATTTTCTTCTAATGGTGCACATCTTTAAATAATCAGATCCTTTCCTTGTTAATCTAGAAATGGGTCATCCCAAAAATAAGTCTTAGCTTCAGAAATAAATTTCTTCTTCAATTTGTATGTCATTCCAGAGGGTATAATATCACCAACAAGAAAGTTTACAATGTCAGCATACCATGGGACATGCCACTCGTTAATATTGAACAATTTTTCATCTAAAAATTGTTCATTAATTTCTTATTCAAAATAGAGTGATTTTTCTAATTCAAGCCTAAACAAATGATCAATAATTTGATTTTTAATCCTCTTTCGATCTACTATTTTAAAATAAAATTCTTGTAAAAGAAGAATCCATCTTATAAGTCTCAGTTTAGTATCCTTCTTTTTCATTAAGCACTTAATAGCAGAATGAAGTAAAAGAAGAATCCATCTTATAAGTCTCGGTTTAGTATCCTTCTTTTTCATTAAGTACTTAGTAGCAAAGAAGAATCCATCTTATAAGTCTAGGTTTAGCATTCTTCTTTTTCATTAAGTACTTAATACCAGAATGATCTGTATGCACTACACAATGAGTTCCAATTAAATATGATCAAAATTTATCGAAAGCATATACTATTGCTAATAACTCTTTTTCAGTTGTTGTATAGTTAATTTGAGTTTCATTAAGATTTTTACTAGCACATTAAATTACTTTAAAAATTTTATCATATCTTTGTCATAAAACAGCTCCAATAGCGTAATCACTAGCATCATACATCAATTCAAAAGTTTTTCCCCAATCTCATGAAACTATAATTGGTACAGTGACTAATTTTTCTTTTAATAACTTAAAAGCTTTTAGGCATTCCTCATCAAAATTGAAAATTGCATCTTTCTCTAGTAAATGGCATAAAGGCATAGCAATCTTTGAAAACTCTTTAATATATCGCCTGTAGAATCCAACATGTCCTAAAAAACTTATAATTTCCCTTACATTCATTGGATAAGGTAAATTAGCGATCACTTAAATTTTAACAAGATCTACTTCCATACCATTTTCTAATATTTGATGTCCTAATATAATTCCTCCTGCTACCATAAATTGACATATTTCCCTATTAAGGACTAAATTTGATTCTTCACAGAGCTTAAGAACTTTTCATAAATGTCTAAACATGAATCAAATGAAGTTCCAAACACTAAAAAATCATCCATAAATATTTTAAACCCTTTTTCAATGAAATCACAAAAAATTGCCATTATACATTCTTCAAATGTAGCAGGGGCATTACATAAACCAAAGGATATTCTTCTAAAAACAAATGTACCATAAGGACTGGTAAAAGTTATTTTCTCTTGATCCTCAGGAGTTATTTGTATTTGGTGATAACCAGTATATCCATCCAGAAAACAAAAGTATTTATGCCCAGCTAGTATATCCAACATTTTATCTAGAAAGGGTAATGGAAAATGATCTTTCCTAGTGGCAATATTTAATTTTCTATAATCAATACATATTCGCCACTATGTAACTTGTCTAGTAAGTATTAACTCATAATGTTCATTCACAGTCACAGTTACTCCTCCTTTCTTAGGAACGCAGTGAATTGGACTAACACATGCACTATCTGAAATAGAGTAGATAATTCCAGCATCTAACTACTTTAAAATTTATTTCTTAACAATTTCTTTCATAACATAATTCAATCTCCTTTGAGGATCAGGCTTGGGTTTGCATTTCTCTTCCATATGAATTCTATGCATACAAATTAAAGGACTAATTCCTTTAATATCATTTATTGTCCCTCCAAAGGCTTTCTAAAAATTTTTCAAAATTTTCATCAATCTTTCTTCTTCTTCCATCATTAACTTTGAGGAAATTATAACTGGTAGAGTATAGGAATCTCCTGAAAAGACATATTTTAAATAATCAGGAAGTAACTTCTACTCAAGTTCTAGAGGTTTTTCAATTGATGGATAAAATGATTTATCTTTGTCTATCGTGTCTAGAATTTCAAAACTTTCTCGAACCTAGTTTGAATCTTCCTTAAAAAGATCTTCACATTGATCTAATTCCTCTTCTTACTCGTGTTCCAAATCTTGTACTTTAGATTTTTCTTCATAAGTATTTTTAAAATGACATTCACTCAGATATCATATAACATCCATTCTATAACATTCATCATCTTTATCTTTTACAAGGTACTTCATTGATCTTGAAATGTTAAAAGTGACAGTTTGATCATTGACACGCATTATTAATTTCCCTAAATCCAACTCAAATGTCTATCAATTTGATCTCAATTGACCGCAATTTCAATCCTAAACTCAAATTCACTTTTTATATGACCAAACTAAACCAAGTCCAAGCCTAATTGGCTCATGATTTGAACCCAATTTTGACTTAGTTGAAAACACCAACTTTGGCCACATGACCTAATCTCACCAAATTGAACTTATAGCCTAGTCAATTGGCCCCAATTAATATTGAAAAATCTTCATAACATTCTTAAACATCAAAATCAACCATCAATTGACCTTGGTGAAGCCTCAAATCCATTTGATTTTGGCCTAAATCCAAAATTCCCAAATTTAGCCCCAAATTAGCTAAGTCCCCATTCTTCACTTAATTGATATCCTTAACCTCCAAATTGGCATCCAATTCATTTTGAAAACTCTTCATGAGATCCCTATTGACCATTTACAACAATAAATTTGGACTTAGACCAAGGCTAACACAAGCTAGACCAAAGCCTAGCCCAACATGACCAAATTGATTAAAGTTCAAAATTCCCTCAAATTAATCCTTCAATTGAGCTCAAAACCACTTCCATCCTTCACCAAATTTGTTATTTATGATCATCTACACCAAATGCAACAATTAATTGGGCCAATTGACATGGCTAGCCTAGACCAAACCTAAGATTTGATCATTTGCACCCATTTGGACCCATGCACTAAATGTGACCTAACCACCTAAAGTCACCAAATTAACTCCAACCTAGCCATTAGTTGGACTTAGTGACCAGTCCAAATACAATGAAGCCACCTAAATCATGTCATGGACCAAAGGTCCCACAAATTAAGGGATATTACTTCCAAAAATTCATGTGCTTAAGATATCCTTATCAAAATTAGGTATTATTGCACTAAATTGGTTTGACATATTCCCCTGGGTTCCCTGAGCTCCTAGCCACCTCTCCCTAGCTGATCGGCCAGCCTAGTGGACAGAAAAGCTCAAAATTAAGAGCAACCCCCATGGCACCTCACCCAAAATCAAACCTAGAGGCCCAGCTCATCCAAATCAAATTAAAGAGCTCCTCTGCCCTCCACCTAAGCACCACAATGCACCCAAACTTGTGCCTTGAGAGCTACCCCATGACCATTTTTATAAAAACTCACCTCCATGGCCATGGGAGGTGTGTTAATTTTTTCTCAAAGAGAGCCTCCCAAATCACTCAAAAAGCTTCCTTGAGATCTCCGTAGCCCATTCCAATCACTCCACTTTCTTGATTCTCCCTGTATAACCCTAATTTTGAGCTTTAAAATTAGGGCAGAAACAGGACATCTCTCAAAACTCCACCAAACTTAAATTTCTTGTGCCCACACCTTCACAACTGTAAGAGAAGACAAAGCCCCATCAATTACCCTCTGAAATAGCCTCCACCATAGCTCTAGACCAACACCTGAAATCAAGGTTGGTCGAATTCATACCTAGGCCTTACACCACAGCAAGAGGCTTAATCCCTAGCCTCCTTGGACCCCAACGAACGTGCCAAGTACCTCTGATTGAAGCCTCTCTTCACAGAGCAAAGGTATAAAACTTCTCCTTCTCCCGAGTCTATTTTGATTCTCCATTTACTTGGGTTTGATTTCATGACACATTAACCATATGGATGTGTTCGTTTCACCAAGATAGCATTTTAAAAAAAATTCACTTAATTTGGTTGAGAAATGAGAGAGATCATAAGCCTTGAAGGTGGACGGCTCTTGACCTAAGCCATTGGGGACAATGACCACGTGTCGTCCGATCGCGCGTGTATCAAATTGATGGCCAAGATGAAGCCGGAAAATGCTTCTTCACATAAACAGTGAGACACGTGGCTGCTGTCGTGGATGGTTGCGTCAAATAGGAACATGTCGCATGGAGTTTCGGAGCTGCCTAGGATCTACATGGCGCCGCATGGATAAGTAAAAAAAATAGGGCTTTTTCTATTTATTTAAACGCTTAACTTCAAAAATCCATAACTTTGTGTAGAAAAATCACAAAAATAAAATAAAAATACCCTCTTACTCAGTGAACAGAGGAGAATAATGTGGAATAAATTTCAAGTATATTTGATGCATAAAATATTTTTAAGTAATTAAACACTGTTTGAGATCATTTGATTCTCCATGCATATTGATACATCACCTTGGTTTGAAATTTTGTTATGTTGTAGCCTCTGTCAAGGGAAACATCAGAAGGTTCCTATACAGATATCCATATTTTTCAAGTTCTTGCACATTATTTCCATAAAATAATCATGGAAATTAGCATATTGATTAGAAAATTCTAAGAAAATTTTAGAAGGTTTACCATGACCAGAGAAGCTTTTGGAAATAATTTGATGGGTCAAGTCATTTAAAATGCACATAAATTTTATAAAAATTAAATCATTAAAATAATTAATTTTGGAAAATATAAACATTTAAATGACTTGATTTTTTATCTCCACTATGGTTTTGAGTTCATTATAAAGTTTCACTATAAAAATGAACTTAAATTATAAAAATCTAAACATCTAGAGAATTCACTATAAAAATTTCAAAATTTTTTGAGATCATTTGATAACTTAAGTTGATTTTTAAAAATAAATACCACTTTTGACACTTAAAAGATTTTTAAAAATCAAAATATAACTCAAAAAATTATAAAACTTAGTTTTTTGAGTTCTCTCTGATTAGGGATATTTTATAAAAATAAAATAATATTTAGAGTAAAAACTTGTTTTTAGCCTATTTCAAATATTTAAAAAATTCATAAAAAAACACAAAAATAACAAAATTTGTGGAAATGTTCTAAATTGTTCCCTAATCACTTAGGAATAATTAAAAATATTTTTTTAAATAAAGATATTGAATTTTAAAGCTTAAAAATAACTTTTAAAAGGCTAAAAATAAGTTTTTGAATTTTAAAGCTTAAAAATAATTTTTAAAGGCTAAAAAATGAGTTTACACTAAAATAATTTCAATAAATCAAAGAAAAATCAGAAAAATATTTAAAAATAATTTTTAAAGGCTAAAAAATGAGTTTACACTAAAATAATTCTAATAAATCAAATAAAAATCAGAAAAATATAAAATTTTAATTTTTAAAGGCTAAAAATGAGTTTTCACTAAAATAATTCCAATAAATCAAAGAAAAATTAGAAAAATATGAAATTTACTCCTCTGGGTTCTCTAACCTCAGAGAGATTTTTCAAAGACACAAAACTTAATTTTGATCATTTCAAGTATTTTATTTATATTAAATAACTCAGAATTTAAAATAATTTTGATAAATCACAGAGAATTCAAAAAATCATGAATTTTTGTTGAAAGACTTCTCTAGTTCAGGTCTACCTCTAATAAAAATTTCAAAGGATTAGAATTTACCTTGGTCAAGTTAGGAATTTTCTTTGAAAAATCCTATTTTTGCATGAAAATAATTATATAAAATAAATTAAATTCTGAAAAATCACATTTTCTTCTCTCATATCTCAATTGACCCATGAATGAGGTAGGATAAAAATTTCAAAGTACACATTTTCTCCTCTGATGTCTCAATTGACCCATGAATGAAATAGGATAAAAATTTCAAAGTCATTGAAATTGAATTTGTCTTAATTGACCCATGAATGAGGTAGGATAAAAATTTCAAAGTCATTTGAATTTAATTTTACTAATTATGAAGTGTTAGAGCCTTAGGGGCAAATGTGTAATTTTGGAAATTTAGCCTTAATTAGCATTTAGGCCTAAGTGAAGGAGGGAAATGGGCAACCTATGATCTTAGTAATTTTATTTGATGTTTGGAACACAAGGGGTTAATTGGTAGAAACCAATCTCACTTTCTTGATTAAGTTAATAAATTTCTTAATTGGTAGAAACCAATCTCACTTTCCTCATTAAAAAGATAAGTTAATAACTTTCTAAATTATTAAAAATTTGGAAGTTTATTAAAATTAGATGATCCTGGACTTAGGGGTATGACTTTTGAAGTCAATATATTATTAGTTTAATAATTAAATGATCCTGGACTTAGGGGTATGACTTTGGAAACCAATAATTAATCAATTTAATACCCCTATTTTGATTTTAAAGAAAATTCAAATTATGAATCATGACCACTTAAAGCTTAACCTTTTCAAAACTAATTAAGACACTCATTTACAAATTATGAATCATGACCACTTAAAGCTTAACCTTTTCAAAACTAATTAAGACACTCACCTATGATCATGACCACTTAAAGCTTAACCCTTTTCAAAACTAATTAAGACACTCACCTAGGTCTTAAGGGCTTAGTGGTGACTTAGGCCAAATCAAAATTGACTAAATGAGGATTAGGGGCTTAGTGGTGACTTAGGCCACCACTTAAAGCTTAACCATTTTCAAAACTAATTAAGACACTCACCTAGGTCTTAAGGGCTTGGTGGTGACTTAGGTCAAATCAAATCAAATTGAATGATCCTAGACTTAGGGGTATGAATTTTTAAGTTAATCAATTTAATACCCCTACCTTGATTTTCAAATAAAATTCAAATCATGAATCATGACAACTTAAAGCTTAACCTTTTCAAAACTAATTAAGACACTCACCTAGGTCTTAAGGGCTTAGTGGTTACTCAGGCCAAATCAAAATTGACTAAATAAGGATTAGAGAAATAAACATAACATAATCAAATATCCTTGATCAAAATTGACTAAATTAGGATTAGAGAAATAAACATAACATAATCAAACATCCTTGAAACACCACTAAGCGCCAAATCAAAATTGACTAAATGAGGATTAGAGAAATAAACACAACATAATCAAACATCCTTGAAACACCAGTAAGACTAATTAAATTGGCTAAGTGTTCAGGTTACACCAACTTGCCCTTTAAGGAAATTCACTTACATAATTTTCAAATTAAATAATAAATGATAATTACCCCTTTCTTAGGGATAATTAAGACATCAATGTTGAACCATTAAGCAACATAATAAGTTTAAATGGACTCAAGGCTTTTCACCACTTGGTGAAAGGGAGGCATGGACCTGCTTCCTGCTAACTTGTTGGATACCTGAGAGGCTATTAAACTTAATATACTTTGCTCAATGAAATCATCCTTAATTAAACTTTTAAGGACTCACTAAAATACAACATAGAGTTAGGAAAACCACCAAAGAAACCACCAGAACTTTACTTTTCCTGCTCTTCATAAATGCCCTCACATGCATTTTTAAGTTTTAGGTGGTGGAACGAGAAAACTCGTCAGGTTCGCTTTTACAGTTTATAGTACCGTTTCTCTTGTGCCTTTTTCTTACATGCTTCTCTTTATGCTTACATTGTTTCTTTTTTATACTTGCATTTACCTACATGTACAAAAACAACATAAATTTGCATGTTAACCAAAACCAAAGCCCAAAACCAAAATTAAAATCAACTAAGATAAAATCCACCGCCACAACATTCAAAATATAAAACAACTCAAAATTTAATCACAAACATCACACAAAACTAAAATTGCAACTAAATTAAGAACTTCAACCATAGGGCCACCTGATTTGACATTATAAACATACTAGAAAACTCAAACTCGACGCGGTGAGGAATTTGGAGCTAACATGGTGGGCAGCACGGTCATCTTCAACAGCAAAACCTGTTTTCTCAGCTAAACCAATCTTCCTTCCTTAGACTTAAACAACAAAGCCATAGGACTTTGAGGTTGCTTTCTTATGCAACGGAGTTTGGAGCTAGCATAGTGGGCAGCACGGCCATCGTCAACAACAAAACTTGTCTTCCCCAGCAAACCAATCTTCCTTCCTTAGACTTAAACAACAAAGCCATAGGACTTCGAGGTTGCTTTCTTACGCAACGTAAATCCTCACCTTATCTTTAGGCCTTTGTACCCTGTTATACAATATAATCCCTAACTCGCGAGGTTATCATTTGTCACGACCTCAACCCTCATATCTTTCAGGCTATTTGTGTGATAGTATCACACGAATGTAAGCCCTAACTAATAAAATTGGCGGGATGAAACTCCTAAATTATTCTCCTCTAAATTGAAGCCAAACATTAGGATAGCTTGGGAGTCACCGGGGTTCTCCTCTGGATCCATGACATCCCCTAGTTCTTCCTTCTTTGGACTCTACAACAAAATGTTCCAAAATTGAACTAATCCCCTTTCACACCTCTACGTCCGATCTCATCGGAGTCCTACCCTTTGAAATTCCTTGAAGATAATATTTCCTGATTTTTATCGAGAGTCTTCTAAGTATTTCTTAATTTTTATCGAGAGTCTTCTTAGGTGTTCCAAATTTGAACCAATCCCCTTTCACACCTCTACGTCCGATTTCGTTGAAGAGTCCTATATAAAATGTTCCAAATTTGAACCAATCCCCTTTCACACCTCTACGTTCGATTTTGTTGAAGAGTCCTACTCTTTGAAACTCCTTGAAGATAATATTTCCTGATTTTTATCGAGAGTCTTCTTAGGTGACTTTAGATTGAACCAATCCCCTTTCACACCTCTACGTCCGATCTCATTGAAAAGTCCTACCCTTTGAAATTTTTATTCTACAATAAAAATGTTCCAAATTTGAACTAGTCCCCTTTCACACATCTACGTCCGATTTCGTTGAAGAGTCCTACCCTTTGAAATTCTAGATAATATTTCCTGATTTTTATCGAGAGTCTTCTTAAGTGACTTTGGTCATTTAAGATGTACTTAAATATAGGGGCTTGCCCTTATAGGAAGCATGTCCGAACCTAGCTTAATATAAACCTTATTTAATCCTTTATATTAAATAGGGGAACTTGTCGGCAAATATAAAGATTTCGCAGACCAAAAGAACGTCATACTTTCCTTAGTTTATTTGATCGAGCCTCATCCTCAAATCTTGTGTTTATCCTTCGGGATAGATACAGGATTTGAGGTATAGTGCTCTTTTATTTTAAACTATGAAAAATATGGGGTGAGTTTGATTTTAGACTTCAACGTCCTATCGAAGTGGGCGAAGAAATTTCAATTCCGGCGACCGAGAGCTTCTTACGGGCAACTCCCCACAAACCCCGAAAATAGCGCGACAGCTTCTGGCGACTTCGCTGGGGAAATGCGTTTCTCTCCATATAAATCAGGAAATATTATCTCCACACATCATTAATGTGTCAATGCCCCTCTTGGACCAAATTACCCTTCTTCCGTTAACATACTTTACCCATTTTTGTCTTGGGAAAGTACAATCAACTCCTTGGACCTCAAGACTAGTTGTTTGACCATTTTTTAACAGAGGGGTTCAGAAGGCCATTAAGGACTCTTCAAATTTTAATATGGGGTCAGATCCCCAATAGGTGTATCGGTGGACTAGTTCCACCTTAGCATTTTTTGCCACTAATTGGCCCGCACTGGGTCCTAAAATATTTCACATCTCCCTTTAAAATTTGATTTGTGTCGGCACTATTTTTGGTGTAGGGTTCGCCTGTAAGAAGCTGTCGGTCATCGGAATTGAAATCCCTTTGCCCGCTTCGGGAGGACGTTAAAAAAGTTGGGTTTTAAAAAAAAAAGATGAAGTCAAACTGACTCCATAATTTTTATAGTTTAGATGAAAGAGCGCTTTACCTCAAATTTTGTATCTATCTTGA
>JXCR01142931.1:289002-312682 GCA_002079205.1 Phalaenopsis hybrid cultivar | reverse complement strand
TCTTGAATTCTCTTATAATGATCTTATCTACTAAATGCTAGAGGTTAAGATCAATATGTGGAATTCCAAGTTAAGTAAATAGAAGAGTTTTGAATTTCTAATGGCTGCTAGAGGTTAGGACCAATATGTGGACCTTCAAGTTGAGTAAAGAGAAGAGTTTTGAGTTTCTAATGGTGAGGACCAATATGTGGAACTTCAAATTGAGTAAAGAGAAGAATTTTTGAGTTTCTAGTGGTGATGCATTTCTAGTTTTCTAAGACTAGTCAATAGGAAAGTCCTATGGCTAGACCTAGGCTACTAAAGAAAGGAACTCTAACTTGAGTAAATAGAAGAGTTTTGATTTTTTAATTGTGGGGGTACTTTTTGTAAGTTTTTGAGATAGTTCAATAGGAAAGTCCTATGGCTAGACCTAGGATACTAAAGAAGTTTCTAGACCTCAACCAAAAGTGAGGTCAACAAATTGCTAATCTGCAAATTAAACAAAATCTAGTTGTGTTGCGCGCACTTTGAAAATTTCTTGCATTAAATAAATTTTACACCTCTTAATTTTTCTTAAACAAAATTTTAAATACCCATAAATTAGGACCCGCTCGGTCTGTAGATGAACCTCTACTTTCATTGCTTGCACTAAAAAGTACAAGGTTTTTGGCCATATAGCTAACCCTAAAGCTGGATTTGAAGACCTCGAGGTCATCCTCAGGAAAGCCCCATTTGTGGTAATGAAGATCGCTGCTCCAGAGATACAAGAACCGTCTGCAAAATTCGGTTTGAACTGCCTTTAAGACTTCGCTGCCTGCAAGAAGGCTAAATCTTCTGCCGTCACGGCACCCTCCAAACCTGTTATCCCCGCTGCTGCTAAGGGGAAGGAAGTGATGATTGTTGAAGATCCGACTGAGGGATTAACTTTCCCACCACCCATGTTTAAAATTGGGTCAAGCTCAAGGACTGTAACACTGACCCAAACTCAAAGGACGAACCACACTAAAAGAGTTTGGAGGGCCATTAAAGCCCAAGCTCTCGAGGAGACACCCATTGAGAAGGAGCTTCATCAAGATGAAGAAGTATTACCAAAAATTTATCCACTCCTACAAGGGAGTAGATTCCATCCTCTGACAGATACTGATGGATATGAGAGTATCTAGAGGATTGCTGCTGCATTACCATCACTTCATAGACACAGAAAGGAGAAAAAGAAGTTCACTCCTATCACTCGAGTTAGCACAGTTTTCAGAAGGCTTGCTACCAAAGAAGGATGTTTGGTTAGTGAGTTACTTAAACGAGTGGGAGATGCAATGTCCCCTTGCATGAAGAAGGAAATTTTGAAAGGCGTCAAATCTGCCAGACAATCACATAAGACAACTGGAGCACCACCTACTCACATTCTTGTTTGGCTCCGCTTAGGGAACATAGTTGACACCATAGTGATTACTACTGATCATACTGCCAACAGGACCACAGGTCGTCGACCGGTTAAGTCTACACTGGGTCCGAAGATCTTACCCGTCATTTCTATAATCTCAGAGATAAAGACAAAGTGATTACCTGACACTGTAACCGGTCTACACCATGGGGAGCATACCTTCCCTCGACATACCGATATTTCTACTAAGACGCCCCGTCCTGAGACATTATCGTCGAAAAAGAAGAGGGTATGGGTACCCAAGGTCGCTGCACTGATACAATTCAGTGAGCCTGCAGGACAGAAAGTAAAACCAGTACCTAAGATATCTGACATCGTCGCGACAATAGCCAGCGAGATGGAGGAATAAGTAGAGGATATCCACTAAGGTCTTCTAGATCTTAAAGCAATCAAGGAATCGATAATTGAAGAGAAAGTTGAGAAACTCAAGATTGAGATTTCTGAGTTAGCTTGAGAGTACGGAGTTTCCATCAATAGTTACAATGAAGATTTTGATTACAATGATTACTTGGATGAAGATTTCATGGATGTCCATGTGGTCAAAACCAGAGCTACCACATCTGCACGTGAGGCTCAACCTCACACCGAAGAGAACGCAATAGATGAGCTGCGTAGGGTTATCCTCCTAAGGGATGAGCAAGTCAGTTTATTGGAGAAAAGAATAGAAGAGATGACTGCAGCTATGATCATGGCCACCATTTAGGGGCAATCACAAGCACCAAGATTGGCTTCTCCAGAGATTAATCAGCCATAAATCATACACATCACAAATGAAAGAAGAGAGGCTACTTCAGCAAACAAAGATGAGTAACCAAAGAAAGATTCTCCATCTGGTGCCAAGCCAGAAAAGGAATTCAAGCAAATGATTGAACAAGTGTGGGACGCATTAGCCCAATCCAAGGTCGGTGCATCAATTTTAAAGGGTAGACCTTACCTAGAGGAGTTCGATACTGTACCTTTCCCCAAGGGTTTTGTGGCCCCAAACTTCAAAATATTCTATGGAACTGGAAATCCCAGACAGCATATAGCGCATTTCCGAGCCAGTCGTGGCAACACAAGGAATAATGAAGCTCTACTCTGCCAGGAATTCATCAGCAGCTAGTCAGGAATTGCTTTTGACTGGTACGCTGACTTGCCCAATGAGTCAGTTAAAACATTTTTTGAGTTGGCACAGTTATTTGTGAAAACATCATGTGTCTATTGGAGAGCTCATGATGGAGAAGCAAAAGTCTAGTGAAACTTTGCAGACTATATTTTGAGGTAGAGAAACCTTAGCATGAAATGTGAACCTCAGCTGCAGGAACATCAATCGATTGAGATTCTACTCAAGAGCATTCATGGGCTAGTAGCTTTCATGCTTAAGGAACTCACCATCAAATCCTTTAAGAAGCTGCTCAGTAAAGCCATCAACTTTCAAGAAGAAATGAAGCACATGGAGCCACATGAAAAGGCTAAGGTGACCAGAGTGTTTGAAAGAAATCAGGAGTAGTCGTGACTGTGGACAAAAAAAAGCAGCCGATAAAGATATATGCAGAAAAACATGGCCAGTCTTCGTCGCAGTACTCTCAGAAACAGAGCAGTCAATCCAACCAACAGCCGCCTCAGGAGGTATCACCTCAAACAATTGGTAAGAGAATATCCCTGTTAGAGCGACAGAACATTGTGTATTCTTTCAAGGATGAAGCCATTGTTTACTCCTTCAAAGATGAAGCTGTACCTAAAATATTCAAAAGCTTGATGAAGAAATCAAGAATTCAAACTACCTGATCCAAAGAAACCCGAAGAGGTGGATAAGAAGAATGAACCAAATTATTACCCATACCATCTGTTGCTTGGGCACACTATAGACAAATATTTCGTCTTTAAGGACTGGCTCGAGAAGAACCTCAAGGAAGAGAACATTACAATCCCGAAAGAATTTTTAAAAGAACCTGAAAAAGGTTCCATAAACATGATTTCGGCAGAGCCAATCTCCCCAATTGATATGTATGTTGGAATAGATGGATGGCGTACAGCTTGGGATGAACTCAAGTGGGTCCTTAATCAAATACAGGATTCATCGAAATAAGCTTCTACAAATACCGAAGAAGAATGGAATGAGGTCTAGAGTAGATCATCCAAGAAAATACTGAACAAGATACAGTCTGCATTAAAACAAGCCCCCATTCAGAGTTCGCAACATACCGAGCCCTAGATGAAGGTTTCACTAGGAGATCAATCATTGTCAAGGACAAAGAACAAGAAAAAGAAAAGAGTTACTGCCATGATTGATAGCATGGGGGGTAGGATAGGGGTTGCCTCTACTAGATTGGTTGTCTCGGATTTGGGGAAGAAAATCCTTGAACCCTTGACTTTGTATGATTATCTTTCTGTCTCTCCGGGCTCTTATGAATATAATGATTGTGATTTCGGCTACGTTTTGACTATTTCTGGTGATAACGTAACTAAGTATGACCGATCTAGCTGCAATCTTGATCCCCAAAACGATCCTCAAATCGTACTCAAGTCTGATGAACTCGTTGTCAAGACCAAAAAAGACATCAATAATACCGCTTACGACAACACCGATAACGAGGAGCCAATTCTAGAGCATCATGGTATACCGCTTGCCATCAACTTAGATCTTTCTGAAGGAGAGGAAAAGACACCGGAAGTTTCAATAATGATATCTCAAGAAGAAGAAATCACAGAAGTTAACTTAAGGAGCGGAAAAGAGTTACCACCAAGAATAGCTCCAATAGATAAAGGAAAACAAACAATGACTCAGAAGAGATACCCCCACCTCCGCCAGTGGAAGAACCACATAATCAAGATAAAATTGGAGGATCCTACAAAGTAGACTACAACGTGCTAGCTCATCTTAAAGGAGCGGAAAAGTGTTACCACAAAGAACAGCTCCAATAGACAAAGGAAAACAGATAATGACCCGAGAAGAGATACCCTCACCTCCGCCAGTGGAAGAACCACATGATCAAGATAAAATTGGAGGATCCTACAAAGTAGACTACAACGTGCTAGATCATCTTAGGAAGTTGCCTGTCCGACTAAGCATCTACGATGCTCTGATCCTGTCAAAGGAGAAGAAAGAATCTCTGGTTACAGCTTTGCTTGATCCAGAAATTTTCTTAGCTCAATTGGCTAGCACATCCTAAGCTGAAGTTTGCTCGTTGAGAGATCAGTCAGGGGTAACCTTCACATATGAAGACTTGTTGATCGGTACCGCCGACCACAATCATCCGCTCTACATCTCCGTCAACATTGGTAGATTTGTGTTATCTAGAGTCTTAGTGGATCCTAGGGCATCTCTTAACTTGATGAGCCTACGGACATTGCCCTCAAGAGCTTACAACCGATAAAATGATGTTAAGAGGATTCAACCAAAAGGGAGAAAGAGCCCTCAAAATCATCCCTGATAAGATGATGTGAAGAGGATTCAACCAAAAGGGAGAAAGAGCCCTTGGACCAATTTCATTACTTATGAAGGTTGGAGAACTTGTAACAACCGTTAAATTTCATATCATCGACAATTACATTACTTATGAAGGTTGGAGAACTCGTGACAACCGCTAAATTTCATATCATCGACGCTGAGACTTCTTTTAATGCTCTATTGGGTCGACCATGGATTCATGAGTACAATATGGTTCCATCATCTCTACACCAGTGCATCAAACGCCGCAAAGATGGTCAAGAAAATTGCATCAAGGGAGACCTACAACCATTTTCAGTGCATGAAGGGGGTCGACCGTGGATTCATGAGCACAATATGGTTCCATCATCCCTACACCAGTGCATCAAATATCACAAAGATGGTCAAGAAAATTGCATCAAGGGAGATCTACAACCATTTTCAGTGCATGAAGTTGGTATCCATGAAGATGCTACCTATTAAACGCCTCCAAAGAAGACTGTCTTCTCGCGCGAGATTTTGACAAATAAAAATGAAGATTCAAAAGAATCACAAAAAGGAGGCCATTCAACTCCGCTTCAACAATCTTCCACCACTCCTTTACAAAGAGATAGTGAAAGGCCTTTTAGTTCGTGCACCCGAGGTCGAGGTCAGGGATGTGGAGAGGAAAGATCAATTTAATTGTTGAACAGACTAGGCCAACTATCAACATTGGTGATGAAGACAGTTCTAAAGATGAAATAATGATGACGAAGCAGAAGAAACCTCAGTACGAGATATCCCTAGAAGATATATAAAATATGAAACAATGTATGATCCGATAAACCACTATGTGAATGCTATGACCCTTACTCCGATTCTCCCTCAAAAGGTCAAGAGTTTAGAGGTCATGGAAATCTGTAGTGTTGGTTTAAAGCTGATCAAATTTTACTGTGCTTCTACCTCTAATGAGCTTGAAAAACATGTAAATTTGGATGTGATTCTAATGAATTAATGGAATTGCCTTTTGGTTAGTTCTCGCCTTGTGTTCAAAAGTTAATTCAACAGGTCTAATGAATTAATGGAATTGCCTTTTGGTTACTTCTCGCATTGTGTTCAAAAGTTAATTCAACCTGGACAATGAATTAATGGAATTACCTTTTGGTTACTTCTTGCCTTGTGTTCAAAAGTTAATTCAACAAGGATGAATTAATGGAATTGCCTTTTGGTTACTTCTCGCCTTGTGTTTAAAAGTTAATTCAACAGCGTGAATTAATGGAATTGCCTTTTGGTTACTTCTCGCCTTGTGTTCAAAAGTTAATTCAATAGGACTTACCAAAACAAATGCCAAAAGATAAATTTTAACTTTTTAAAAAATTGTGGAATGCTAAAAGTCGAACTCCCAATTCAAAAGAAGGTCTCGGATTTGGTACAGTTGGACCCGTCAATGATTCTAAATTTTGTATGGTTGTTACTAGTGAGTTAGAAAGGATTGTCTCGATGTAAAGAATGACTCCAAATTTTGCATGGTTGTTACTAGTGAGTCAGAAGAGGATTGTCTCGATATAGAGAATGACTCTGCTGATCAACCAATAGAAGATGCTCCGCCAGAGAGGAGGAAATTAAATCTACTATCGATGAATTGAAAGAGATTAACCTCGGGACTGAAGAACGATCTCGACCTACATTTATAAGTTCTCTACTTGATGATGAAGAATCTACAGAATTGGTCAAACTATTAACAGAATTCAAAGATTGCTTCGCATGGAGCTACGATGAAATGCCAAGACTGTCAGCAGAAGTCTCAGTCCATGGACAAGAATATAATTCCAGTAAAACAATCTCCTAGGAGAATGCGCCTCGAAATAGGGCAACAAGTCATCGCCGAGGTGAAGAAATTAATAGATGCCAACTTTGTTAAAGAGGAACAGTACCCCACGTGGTTGGCCAACATCGTACCTGTTAAGAAGAAAAATGGACAGATCCGTGTTTGTGTCGACTTCAGAGATTTGAACAAGGCATGCCTAAAAGACAAGTTTCCACTACCTATAGTAGAGATGATGGTGGATATCGCTTCAACATATGAAATTTTCTCCTTCATGGATGGATTATCGGGATACAACCAAATCAAGATGGCTCCCGAGAATGCCGCATTTACAGCTTTTAGAATGCCGATTGGAATTTTCTACTATACAATGATGTCGTTCGGCCTAAAGAACGTCGAAGAACATATCAGCGTGCAATGACAAAGATTTTTTACGACCTCATTCACAACCAGGTAGAATGCTATGTGGATGATTTGGTCATTAAAAGTAAGCAAAAAATAGACCATTTGTACAATTTGAGGATTGTGTTTGAACGATTACAACGATATGACCTTAAAATGAATCCCTTAAAGTGCGCCTTTGGCATTACCTCCGGGAAATTTCAAGGATTTTTGTCCGTCATCGGGGAATCGAGATCGACCCGGATAAGATTAAAGCTATCTTGGAAATGCCTCCTCCTAAAATCTTCAAACAGCTATGTTCCTTCCAGGGGAAGTTGGCATATCTGACACGCTTTATTTCTAATCTCTCAGGTAGGTTTCAGCCTTTCTCGACATTAATTAAAAAGGACGCCAACTTTATTTGGGAAGAGAAGTGTCAGCGGGCCTTTGAGGACGTCAAACAACATTTAATGACACCTCCTGTTTTGGCAGCCCCTATCCTAGGGAAACCGTTGATACTTTATACCACAGCTTTGGATGACTCTCTCAAAGCCCTCTTAGCCCAAGTCAATGATGAGGGTAAAGAAAATGCACGCTACTACTTGAGTCTTCGTCTAATACAGAAGGAGATAAGGTATCCTCCTATTGAGAAGCATTGTCTGGCGACATTTAATACCAATGGAGATAAGGTATCCACCTATTGAGAAGCATTTTCTGGCGTTAATTTTTGCCGCCCAAAAGCTTAGACATTACATGCTTTCTCATAAGATTACCCTAATCTCAAAAGTTAATCCTTTGCAATATCTGATGACCTGACGAATACTCTCCGGATGTTTGGCAAGATGGTTAAGGATCTTATTGCAATTTGATATAACTTTTGTTCCCCTTCGTGCTATCAAGGGACAGATACTAGCAAACTTTCTCGCTGCACACCCACTACCAGCTGGGTCCTCTCTCAACAACGAGTTACTAGACGAGCAAATACTACGAATGGAATTTTCTGGTGCGCAGCGCAGAGAAATGTACTTCGATGGCGCTTCGTCAGCCAGGAAAGACAAAGGATCAGGCACAGTTATACTATGCAAAGCAGGATTAGTTTGATCTTTATCACGCCAGATAAGGGTATGATGAGGTTCTCATACCACCTGATAGAGCCGTGCACTAACAATGAAGTAGAATATGAAACTCTAATCACTGGATTAGAATTGACAATCTGAATGGATATAACAAGTATTGCCATCTATGGTGACTTTCAACTTGCCATCCAGCAGGTCGTCGGACAACATAGAATTCTGAAACCAAGGTTAGCAGAGTACCATCAGTACACAATGAAGCTCCTAGAGCAGATTCCTGAGGTGACTTTCTACCAGATTCCTCAGGGAGATAATGCTCATGCCGACGCTCTAGCAAAACTCGCTAAGGAAATGACATGTCCCTCAGAGGATTCCATCAAAGTCACGGTGCAAGGAAGATGATTCTTGTCTTGAAACAACTTTGAAACTCTACATAAACTTGGAAAAGAAGAAACAATAAATACAGTTGCAGACATCAATGAAGATTGGCATAAGCCATTAATAGAATATTTGCATGCTGGCCAGAAGAAAAGTCTGAGGCACACCACATCACAAAGAGGTTATGTCTTACGCCATGGAAGGAAATGTTCTCTACAGAAGATCATTCAACCAGATGTGGCTACGATGTTTGAGCAGAGCCGAAGCACAAAATATTGTCAAAGAGGTACATGCCGGATTGTGTGGCGCTCACCAATCATGGCTGAAAATGAAAATGAAGATCAAAAGACTCAGGTATTATTGGCCAGCAATGATGTCCGATTGCATGGATACAACCAGAAGATGTCACCAATGCCAAGTGCCTGGGGTGGTTTTACATCAGCCTCCGAATGTGCTACACCCAACAGTTTCCTCGTGGCCATTCGAGTGTTGGGGCACAGACATAATAGGTCTGATAGACCCTCAATCTTCCAGAGGATGTAGGTTTATACTTGCCCCTACAGATTACTTCCCCAAATGGGCAAAGGCAGTACCGTTACGTGAGGTTACGACACAGCACATCCTTCAATTTTTCAAAAGACAAATTGTCTACCATTTTGGAGTACCGCGAAGAATAATCTCTGATAATGGGACAACTTTCAAAAGTACAAAGATCAACAATTTCGTCAGAAGACATGGGATAGATTGGAGATACTCTATGATTTACTATCCTAAAGAAAATGGTCTGGCTGAAGCTTTCAACAAGTCACCGGTACAGATTTTGAAGAAAACACTGGATGAAACAAAAGGGATTGGCACAAAAAATTCTTAGAAGCCTTGAGGGCCTGCCGGATGACTTTCATAACTCCCACTCAGTGTACACCCTATATGCTCGTGTATGGGGCTGAGGCAGTGCTACCGCTAGAAATCCATACACCATCTCTCAGAGTCGTCGTTGCCAACCAACTCACAATGGAAGAAAGTGCAAAACTAAGACTTGAAGAACTGGAGAGTATCGAGGGAAAACGACTAGAAGCACAACATTTAGAGCTCTACCAGGTGAAGATGGTACAAGCCCATGGCAAATTGGTCCGCTAAGGACAATCAAAGTTGGTGACCTTGTGCTTGTGCTCAAAAGACCTATTCTTGCACGCCGCAAAATAGGTGGAAAATTTGAGCCAACTTGGGAGGGACCATTTGTCATTGAGAAGGTCTATACAGGAGGAGCCTACTAGTTAGTGGACTTCCAAGGCGAAAGACCCTTGTTACTGATAAATGGACGATACCTGAAAACCTATTACACAACCTGATGCTGCTCAATGCTGCTTGCCTATGCTTTCTTTGAAACTTTGAAACATTGATTATTTTAGGGTTATCTATGTGGCGAAATATCTATGACCGGATCCAAATTTTGTAATTAACCTCATTATAATGAAAATTTTAAGAAATTTTTCTTAAAAAAAACTTCACTCATTCTCTTTTCTACTTTTGAATTTAAATACCCTACTAAATTAAATGAAACTCACACATAAAATGAATAATCGTCTTCACCAAAACAAACTAAAATTTATTTTAATAAATACTTTATTTTGTTCTTATTCATGCCAAACTTTGGGCCACTGACGTTTTTCCCGTCGTATGCAAAAAAATGTCAGAATAGAGGCTGGTCTTTGCCTTCCAGGACGGCCGGAACCTCACACTGAATGAGGAGATGGGACCGTAAGCAGGTTTCATAGATTTCAACGTGGGTTTCAACCAAGTTGATATGGACTACGTGGGTCCTCTAATGGATGTAGTCAGTAGTAAAGAAAATGAGGGAATGCCTTCACTATTGAGGGTAACCACTCAAGATAATGTGTCATGCAAAGGTAAAAACGTGATAGCGGAATGAGATTCGATGGAGGAGCCCAGCCGTCTGCCCTCCATGGTAGCTACTCCAGCAAGGGACCTGATAGCTGCATGTAATGAACGATTACCGAATACTCCGCTCTGCAAGATGCAGCACAAAAATGCCAGTCGAAAGAAACATAGAGCCTTTCTGCGACAGGAACACAAATGCCAGAGAGACGTGAACAATTTTCTTACCCCCATTCCTGAGGGACATATTTATGACACAGATCTGAGAGAAACTTCTGTTAGCTTACCCACCACGGAAGAAGAACCAAGGTTTGTGACAGATTCAAACACACTTCCAATTTCAGATGTTTTGTGCCAGGGTTGCCCGACATGCAACGTTGAAATACCGGCCGGGACATCAACCGCGGGCGCATTTGTAGAATGCCCGGGTTGCAACGTTCTGCATTTACAGCACTTCAGTACATTGGACGAATACATTTTAAGTGCCAACAAGTCTCAGACTTCGGATTTCATGATGAATGAACCATATGTCCCGTTGGGGATGGATCAACATGTACCATGGAGCCCAGGGTCGTACATCCCGTTAGAGGCCGAGTCTCATATTCCAGATCGATCAGCACCAGTTTGGATTCCTGCCGATGCTTGAAGGAAGGAACATCTGCGACAGCTGCCAACCCCTGGTATGGTAGAATACTACAAGATAAGCAGAGTAAATAAAAGAGAATTCAAGTTTTATGAAGAAGTTCAGGGGAATTTCATCAATATATTGGAAGGCCTGGAGCTATATACCAGGGTTTTTTTTCTGAAAGTGATGAGAAAAGCATTCTGGACTGCATCTTTGATTTAAGAGACAGAGGTTGAACAGGCCTACTCATTGAAAGGACATATTCCGAGCTAAAGAAATTGATGAGGGGAAAGGGAAGAATCACCATCCAATGTGGCTGTTGTTATAACTTCACGAACGACAGACAGGGGAATCCGCCTGGGATCCTCAGATACGACCAAGTGGATCTGTTGCCACCGATGATAAAATGGATGATCAAGAGGATGGTCAAGTGGAATATTCTACCTGCTACTTGCATTCCCAATAGTTGCATCATTAAAATTTATGAAGAGAGTGATTGCATTCCCCCACACATTGACCATCATGATTTTGTGAGGCCTTTCTGCACGGTCTCATTCATGAGTAAAAGCAATATTATTTTTGGGAAAGAAATCGATATCGTCAACTCTGGTGAATTCAAAGGTTCTGTGGAGATTCCTCTTCCAGTCGGTTCAGTACTTGTTCTTAAGGGCAACAGTGCAGACGTTGCCAAACATTGCATTCCAGAAGTACGACACCGTAGGGTGTCTGTAACTTTTCGCAGGATGGATAACAGTAAAATACCGTATGATTCCAGCATGACCCAAAACTGGAGGAGTTATTTCCGTACGAGCTGTGAGAAGGTTGTACCTCTAAGTACATGCGAAGGGAACTCTTATCCTAGACCATGACTTAGAAGGTCTGCTTGATCAGGAGCTCAACATACCTGGTACAGAGGGTTCACTTTCTTTCTTTTAACAGATGACATGTATCTAATATATTCAGTTTATAATGTATTCACAACATGAGATGATTCTAAATTTATTTCGACATGGATTACATAATGCACCTTTTGAGGCGTTAGCCTATGTCCGATTTATGGCATCTCTTTTCGAGCAAATTAATGAAAATTTCTCTCAAATTATGCCTTTTTGTCAGTTGCCTTCTTGTACGATGGTTGAAAGCCGCGAACCATGTGATAGTTCAAAATTTCAATGAACAAAGAACGAAACAACAAATCTTCAACAATAAATAAAACATAAATGAAAAATAATCACAAATTAGTAAATAACAAAATAAATTTCTTTTGAAAATCAACCAATTAAAATTAAAACTTCAAAAATATATTTTGAAAAATTAAATGTGATAAAAACAACAAGAAAATAAAACAAACATGTTGAGTGGATTCTTCCATTTTTGAAATTTCCTACTCATTGTGCACGCAACACAACCATCGTTATCTACACTAACTCTCTGTAGATCCCCGCAAAATTTCACATTTTACACAAAAGCTCACAAAGCTTTACAGATCTCCTTCAACAGGATCAACCTTTTTCGCATGATACATTTCTGTAAATTCAACACTACCAACTCTCTTTTGAGAATTTATANAAATCAGGGAGATCATAAGCCTTGAAGGTGGACGGCTCTCGGCCTAAGCCATTAGGGACGATGACCACGCACTGTCCGATCACGCGTGTATCAAATGGATGGCCAAGATGAAGCTGGACAGCGCTTCTTTACATAAACAGCGGGACGCGTGGCTACTAGCGTGGACGGTGGCGTCAAATAGGAGCACATCGCGTGGAGTTTCGTAGGCTGCCTAGGATCTACATGGTGTTGCGTGGATAAGTAAAAAAAATAGGGCTTTTTCTATTTATTTAAAATCCCTAAACTTCAAAATTCTATAACTTTGTATAGAAAAATTACAGAAATAAAATAAAAATACCCTCTTGCTCAGTGAACGGAGGAGAATAATGTGGAATAAATTTCAAGTCCATTTGATGCATAAAATATTTTTAAGTAATTAAACACTGTTTGGGATCATTTGATTCTCCATGCATATTGATACAGCACCTTGGTTTGAAATTTTAGCATGTTGTAGCCTTTACCAAGGGAAACATTCTCTGATTTTTCCAAAATCAGAGGAGGTTTCTATACAGGGGAAACATCCTCTGATTTTTCTAAAGTTAGAGGAGGTTCCTATACAGAGATCCATATTTTTTAAAATTCTTCACATCATTTCCTTAAAATAATCATGGAAATTAGCATATTGGTTATTAAATCCCAAAAAAAATTTTATCATTTCCTTAAAATAATCATGGAAATTAGCATATTGGTTATTAAATCCCAAGAAAATTTTAGAAGGTCTACCATGACCAGAGAAACCTTTGATCATGGAAATTAGCATATTGATTATAAAATCCTAAGAAAATTTTGGAAGGTCCACCATGACTAGAAGGAGCTTCCTATACAGAGACCCATATTTTTCAAGTTATTTCACATTATTTCTTTTAAATAATCATGAGCATATTGATTAGAAAATTCTAAGAAAATTTTGGAAGGTCCACCATGACCAGAGAAGCTTTGGGAAATAATTTCATGGGTCCATTCATTGAAAATACACTTAAATTTTACAAACACTAAATCATTAAAATAATTAATTTTGGAAAATATAAACATTTACATGACTTGATTTTTAATCTCCACTATGTTTTATGATCCAGAGAACTCGCTATAAAAATTTCAAAATATTTTGAGTTTATTTGATAACTTAAGTTGATTTTTAAAGATAAATACCACTTTTGGCACTTAAATGATTTTCAAAAATAAAAATATAACTAAAAAAATTATGAAACTTAGTTTTTTGAGTTCTCTGTGATCAGGGAAAATAAAAATAAAATAATATTTAGAATAAAAACTTGATTTTTAGCCTATTTTAAATATTTAAAAAATTCATAAAAAACACAAAAATAACAAAATTCATGAAAATGTTCTAAATTACTTTCTAATCACTTATGAATAATTAGAATATTTTTCCTGATTTTCTAAACAAAGATATTGAATTTCAAAGCTTAAAAGTAATTTTTAACGGCTCAAAATGAGTTTTCACTAAAATAATTCCAATAAATAAAAAAAAATTAGAAAAATATGAAATTTACACCTCTGGGTTCTCTAACCTCAGAGAGATTTTTCAAAGACCCAAAACTTAATTTTGATCATTTCAAGTATTTTATTTATATTAAATAACTCAGAATTTAAAATAATTCTGATAAATCATAGAGAATTCAAAAAATCATGAATTTTTGTTGAAAGACTTCTCTAGTCCAGGTCTACCTCTAATAAAAATTTCAAAGGATTAGAATTTACTTTGGTCAAGTTAGGAATTTTCTATTTTTGCAATCCTATTTTTGAAAAATCTTTGCATGAAAATAATTATATAAAATAAATTAAATTCTTTGAAAAATCACATTTTCTCCTTTCATATCTTAATTGACCCATGAATGAGGTAGGATAAAAATTTCAAAGTCATTTGAATTGAATTTGACAAATTATGAAGTGTTAGAGTCTCAGGGGCAAATGTGTAATTTTGAAAATTTAGCCTTAATTAATATTTAGACCTAAGTCAAGGAGGGAAATGGGCAACCTCTGATCTTAATAAATTTATTTTATGTTTGGAACACAAGGGGTTAATCGTAGAAACCAATCTCACTTTCTTAATTAAGTTAATAAATTTCTAAATTATTGAATTTAAAAGTTTATTAAAATTAAATGATCCTGGACTTAAGAGTATGACTTTAAAGTCAATAATTAATCAATTTAACATCCCTATTTTGATTTTCAAATAAAAATTCAAATTATAAATCATGACCACTTAAAGCTTAACCTTTTGGAAACTAATTAAGACACTCACTTAGGGCTTAAGGCCTTAGTGGTGACTTAGGCCAAATCAAAATTGACTAAATAAGGAATAAAGAAATAAACATAACATAATCAAACATCATTGAAACACCACTATGCCTAATTAAAGCCAAATCAAAATTGACTAAATGAGGATTAGAGAAATAAACACAACATAATCAAACATCCTTGAAACACCAGTAAGACTAATTAAATTGGCTAAGTGTTCAGGTTACACCAACTTGCCCTTTAAGGAAATTCACTCACATAATTTTCAAATTAAATGATAAATCATAATTACCCCTTTCATAGGGATAATTGACACATCAATGTTCACTAAGCATTAGAATTGAATGATAAGTGATAATTACCCTATTTTTAGGGATAATTGGGACATCAATGTTCACTGAGAATTAAGGATTATAACCATTAAGCAACATAATAAGTTTAAATGGACTCGAGGCTTTTCACCAGTTGGTGAGAGGGCGGCATGGACCTGCTTCCTCAGAGGTCTAGAACTTAATATACTTTGCTCAATGAACTCATCCTTAATTAAACTCTTAAGGACTCACCTAGGAAAACCACCGAAACTTTACTTTTCCTGCTCTTCATAAATGCCCTCACATGCATTTTTATGTTTCACGTGGTGGAACGAGAAGACTTGCCAGGTACGCTTTTACAGTTTATAGTACCGTCTCTCTTGTGCCTTTTTCTTACATGCTTCTCTTTATGCTTACTTTGTTTCTTTTTTATACTTGCATTTACCTACATGTATGAAAACAACATAAACTTTCATGTTAACCAAAACCAAAGCCCAAAACCAAAACTAAAATCAACCAAGATAAAATCCACCGCCACAACATTCAAAATATAAAACAACTCAAAATTTAATCACAAACATCACACAAAACAAAATTGCAACTAAATTAAGATGTCTCTATCGAATGATTGGGAATCCCTCAAAGGAGGAAACCTACGGTTGCTAACGATGCTTCCCACGGTTCAAATGATTATGGAACTCATTAAGTTGGGTTTAGTAAGTTCATTTGGACTAAGTAAATCCAATAGAAATACTGGTGTTGTAACGAGGGAACCGTAGGATCCTAATCGGTGTCACACTAATCAACTTTAATATGCCCTCATAAAATTTAAAGAACTTCAACCATAGGGTCACCTAATTTGACATTATAACTTAACACACTAGAAAACTCAAACTCGTCGTAGTGAGGAACTTGAAGCTAACATGGTGGGCAGCACAGCCATCTTCAACAGCAAAACCTGTCTTCTCCAGCTAAACCAATCTTCATTCTTTAGACTTAAACAACAAAGCCATAGGACTTCGAGGTTGCTTGCTTATGCAACGTAAATCCTCACCTTATCTTTAGGCCTTTGTATAACCCTATTATACAATATAAGCCCTAACTCGTCTTAGGATTCCGAGGTTATCGTTTGTCACAACCTAAACCCGCACATCTTCCAAGGTATTTGTGTGATAGTTTCACACGAATGTAAGCCCTAGCTAATAAAATTGGCAGGATAAAACACCTAAATTTTTCTCCTCTAAATTGAAGCCAAACGTTAGGATAGCTTGGGAAGTCACCGGGGTTCTCCTTTGGATCCATGACATCCCCTAGTTCTTCCTCCTTTGGACACTACAACAAAATGTTCCAAAATTGAACTAATCCCCTTTCACACCTCTACATCTGATTTAATTGAAAAGCCCTATCCTTTGAAATTCCTTAAAGATAATATTTCTTGATTTTTATCAAGAGCCTTCTTAAGTGACTTTGGTCATTTAAGATGTAATTAACTATAAGGGCTTGCCCTTATAAGAAGCATGTCTGAACCCAACTTAATATAAACCCTATTTAATCTTTTATATTAAATAGGGGAACCTGTCAGCAAATATAAAGGTTTCGCAGACCAAACGGACGTCATACTTTCCTTAATTTATTTGATCGAACCTCATCTTCAAGTCTTGTGTTTATCCTTTGGGATAGATACTGGATTTGAGGTACAGTGCTCTATCATTTTAAACTATGAAAAATATGGGGCTAGTTTGATTTCATACTTCAACGTCCTTCCGGAGCGAGCGAAGGGATTTCAATTTCGGCGACTGACAGCTTCTTACGGGCAACCCCCCACAAACCCCGAAATTGCGCCGACACACATCTATCATTGTTCTTCCCGTGGCTAAGAAAGTTCTCCCCAAAATGATAGGTATCTCGTTATCTTCCTCCATCTAGCACAATGAAATCAACAGGAAAGATAAATTGATCCACTTTCACTAGGACAACTTCTATAACTCCTTTAGGGTACGTTATTGAATAATCTACTAACTACAGAGTTAAAGTAGTAAGGGTTATTTCTCGTAATCCCAATCTTTTAAATATTGATAATGGCATAAGGTTAATGCTTTCACCTAAATCACATAAAGCTTTCCCATAAAATTTGTCTCCTATCGCACATGGAATTGTAAAGCTATTAGGATCCTTAAGCTTTTTAGGAAGCTTCTTCTAAATTATAGCACTGCACTCCTCACTAAGTAAACAGTGTCATTATCTTCAAACTTCCTTTTTCTGTTGAGAATATCCTTCATAAACCTTACATAGCGTGGCATTTGTTCTAAGGCTTCAATAAATGGAATATTAATTGTAAGCTTCTTAAAAATTTCTACAAATTTTAAACATTTCTTATCCAACTTCTGTTGATGAAGTCTCTGAGGAAATGGAGGTGGCGGTTTTTCTAAGTCAATTTTCAGCAGAAAAATAGGTCTTTCAGAATCATTTGGAGCGTCCTCTTTTGATTCTTCAATTTCTTCTCCCTCTACTTCGTTTCTTTTTGAATCCTACTTTTCAACTCTCTTCTGCTTCTAAGTTGAATGACTTTTTACTTGCTCTTTATCTTGGTCTTTTGGATTTGTTTCAGTATTACTAGGAACTGTTCCTTAAGATCTATTACTTAATGACTTTATGATTTTTCCAAGTTGATTCTCAATATTTTTAATTGTAGCCCCTTGACTTTGTAACTAATTTCCCATTTGTAGCACCACTTCTTCTTTAGATAACTTCTTCCCCTTAAATTGTGTATTACTATTGAAACCTGGAGGATAAGTAGATCTATAATTATTATTCCCTTGGTTGTCCTAGTTTCCAAATGGGTTTCCTTGATTGTTCCCCCATTGCTGATTATTACCACCCGAAGTATTATTCCAATTAAATTCGGGATGGTTCTTCCAACCCGAGTTGTAATAATTTGAATATGGGTTATTCTGCTTGTTATTTATGTCATTCAAAGTTTCTAATGATGCTTGAGAACCTATCATTTGGCCTCATGAATTCTCTTTAATCATGGAGATTGCTTGAGAAAAATTCATTCCAAATTTATCTAACTTTCATGAAATTGCAGCAACTTGATTTGCTAACATAGTAAAGGCATCAGATTCATGAATATTGGCTACTTTCTTTGGATTCGACCACTCAGAAGGCCATTGAAAATTATTGGTAGTCATTCCTTTAATTGAAGCATAAGCATCATGAAATGGTTTTGACAACAAGGAACCAATCTAGTATAGCATGGTGTGGACACTTTCTTAAGAGTTCTTTAAATCATTCCCATGCTTCATAAATGGAGTCCCCTTCAAACTGATTAAAAGTTGTAATATTATTTCTAAGCTTTGTAGTTTTTTATGGTGAAAAATATTTAGGAAGGAATTTTTGTGCTAAATCACCCAAAGTTCTGATAGATCCAATTGCTAATAAATTCAACCACATCTTAGCTTTATCCCTCACTGAGAAAGGAAATAACCTAAGTCTTATGGCATCATCTGATATACCATCATATTTAAATGTAGCGCACAATTCTAGAAAATTGGCAAGATGTAAATTTGGATCTTCAGTTGGTGATCCCCCAAACTGATTATTTGATACCATTTAGATAACAACAGGTTTAAGCTCAAATGAATTAGCTACTACAGTAGGTTTTTGAATACTACAATGAAGTTCATTTATCGTAGGGTTGGTATAATCTCATAAAGGTCTAAAATCTTGATGAATTTCAGCATTTTGATTTTTTTGATTTGCCATATGTGTAATTTTTTTAGATTTTTCAAGATTTTTTTTATTTTTATTTTTTTTTAACAATTCTCTCTAATTGAGAATCGTAGGGCATTAGTCCTTCAGAACCTAAACTATGCATACACTAACATAAAATAAAACTCACAACATAAAATGCAATAATTGTTAAAGTTTAAATAACACTTTCTAAAAATAGAAATTTGCTTTTAAATCAATTAATATCCCCAAAAATGGTGCTAAAAACTTGATTTCGACTATTTATATGCAACAATATAACAATGTCTCTGATTATATTTTCACTTATATTTCCTTGGCAACATAGTCAAAACTTGATCCTAAAGAAAACAAGAATTTAACTTTTCAATTTGAATATATATTAAGATACTACGCAAGTGTACATATATTTATCTAGTAATATAGGACTTTTTGATTAAGACCTGAATATCGAACCCACAGGGAAGTTATGCAATATGCACTATTGAACAACAAACTTTCTATTTTAAAAAGACAATTACTTAAAATATAAATATTTTTGCACTATTAAAATTTAAGTCTTTTTGGTATTTTTGTTATTTTGACAAAACAGTAACAATTTAAAAAGATAACTTGAGTTTTTGTAAGAGATGAGCACTAAATTTAAAAATATACTTCTCCTTATCATGAATCAGTAATAAGCATAAAAATTCTATTATGGTAGTATGCAAATTGTGTTGTATCAAATAGGAGCAATTACATTCTTTACCCTTACTAGAGTTGCTATAAAGAACATTGGCTAATTTAAAGTTTGAATAGTTCTGAAGATCGGCTAGGCAGAACCCTTACTAGAGATGATATAAAGAACATTGGCTAATTTAAAGTTTGAATAGTTCTGAAGACAGGCTAGGCCCCTTACTAGAGATGCTATAAAGAATATTGGCTAATTTAAAGTTTGAATAGTTCTGAAGACCAGCTAGACAGGGAAGATACTAGCTCTCATTCAAGAGTTCCCTCGATTCCCTCCACCTAGGGGCTAACATCTCGTATCAGAACCTAAAATAATAAACCAAGTTGGGGGCTTTAACCCATCACTTTAAAGTCCTCTAACTCTACACCTTTTAAAGATTATTTTCCTATTTAATTGCACTAAATCATATGAATTACATTCTCACTCATACAACCTCATGTGATTCTTTCCAATTGTTGACTAAGACAATACCAGCCCAGTTCTTACATGTACTTACAACAAATTTTAATATCTAGATAGGCCAAATCAAGAAGTAAATGAAGTACATGGAATTGAATCATAACAACTTCTTCCAACATTAAAGATCAATACTCTCCACAACTTCCATGCAACACTTTAATTACTTAACATTTTAAGGGAAAGATAAAGAAAACTACTTAGAATCCATGGAGAAAACAAAACCACACTTTAGTTTAAAAGTCGAAATCATTGTCAAGCCAACAAGAAATCTCAATTAAAATGAGAAGTAGTTCAAAACAAAAGATAAAAACTTATCTCAAATCCTCCACCAAATCTTGAACTTCCTTTGAATCTCTTCTCTTTTACAACACTCTAAAATCTCAAAAAAAAAACTAAAAACAAAAAGAAAAAAAATAAATTTTGGGGTGCCTGAATCTCTCCAAAAGATTCTCCACGATCTTCTCAGGACTCAGCCCTCTCTCCCTCTTCAAGCACCCCTTTCAAATGTCTCAACTTCCTTCTTTTATAAATTTCCCAAGAGGTGCCTTGGAAACTCTTCAAAATGTGTCCAAATTCAATGTATTCTCCAAGGGATGCCTCCTTTCACAAGTCTTTTAATAATATTTTCGTTCCTAGTGGTAATAACCATCCTCTTTAGCTAATAGGTGCCTCAAATATCTCTTTAAAATTTGGTCAAATGAAGAAAACCACCAAATAACTGCCTCTGGCGCTTAAGCACGGGGCCTCTGGTACTTAGGTGTGGCTTCTCTATTTCAATAGCACTTAAGCGCTGGATCTAGCGCTTAGGCGCCAAAACACTTTAGCACAATTTTCACCTCTTTGCTCCAAATTTGATCATTTTTTAATCATTCTAGCATTTTTCACCTTTTTACTTGTACCTGAAAGAAAAACAAATAAATTCCTTCCATTAAAGCGCAATATCTCAAAAATATGTATAAAAATACATCTAAAAACACTATATATTTTAGGTGTATCATTCATCATTTGTCCAAGCTTAAATTCAACATATCACTCTATTTTGAAAAAGAAACTAATGCATATTTTCCAGATGAAAATTTGTTTAATATTAATGAGTGATGTATTTCTTGGTATGCCGACATTGTGAACTTTATTGTTAGTGATATTATACCATATGGTCTGACATACCAACAAAACAGAAAAATTTTATGTGGAGCTAAGACTTTTTTTTTTTGGATGACCTGTTTTTATTTAAATAAGGAAAGGATCTATTTATTGAAAGATATGTGCCTTTAGAAGAAACTTATGAAATTATCCAAAAATGTCATGATTTAGATTTTGGGGGACATCTTCGTGTTGATAAAATAACATAAAAAATTTTGCAATCTGGATTTTATTGGCCTACATTTTTTAGAGATTTTAATAATTATATCAACACTTCTGATCGATGTCAATGAGTGGAAAATATTTCTAGGAGAAATGAGATGCCCCTCAATTATGTGTTGGAAGTTGAGATATTTGATGTTTGGGAATTAGATTTCATGGGATCATTTATACCATCTTTCAGGAAGTTATATATATTGATAACAGTAGACTATGTATCCAAATGGATAGAAGCAGTTGCTTTACCTTGATGTGATGCTCAAAGTGTTGCAAAGTTTTTAAGAACAAACATATTTTGTAGATTTGGGATGCCAAGAGTGATCATAACTGACGGGGGAAGTCATTTCAGGAATGCAATAATGAATAAATTATGAAAGAAATATCATATCAACCATCAACTTAATATTGCTTATCATCCTCGAAAAAGCAATTTGGTTGAATTATCTAATCGTGAAAATAAAAGAATATTGGAAAAAATTGTAAATACAACAAAAATGGATTGGTCAGTCAAACTTGATTATACTTTGTGGGCTTATAGGACAGTTTATAGAACTCCTATATGAATGTTCCCATGTATGCTAATATTTGGTAAAGTTTGTCATTTACCAGTTGAACTTGAGCATAAAGCATATTGGACTATTAATGAATATAATTATAATTTAAAAGATGCTCGTGAGAAAATGCTAATACAATTAAATGAGCTTAAAGAGATGAGGAATGAATCTTATGAGAGTGCTAAGATTTATAAAGAAAAGATGAAGATGTGACATCATCAGAGGATTCTTACTAAAAAATTAAAGCAAGGGCAACAAGTTTTGCTATATAATGCATGATTAAAATTATTTTCAGAAAAACTTAAGTCCAGGTGGATAGACCCATTTGTTGTGATAAAAGTTTATCCCTATGGAGCTGTGGATATAAAAAGATACTAAAACTGATAAAATATTCAAAGTGAATGGTCACAAATTGAAACCCTATTTTTAGGGGATCAACTTAAATTAAATGATCTTATGTTGTTGGGTGATACACCAAAATAATATATTTTTTAAGCACATATTTTATGCTTATTTTTTGTGATATTGTACTTTAAAGAAGGGTATATTCATGTTTTTGTTGCAAGTATATCATTTTTAGGCATTTTGAGCAAAAATGACAAAAAGGACAAAACTTGGAACCAAAATAACGAATTTTGGAATTCTAGTGCATGATGCGCCAGATCGACACATGATGCGCCAGATCGGCGCATAATGTGCCAGAGACAATTTTTTGCAAATTAAGGTGGTTCAAGGCAAATTTTGCATGAGTTTTCAAAGGGACACTTGCTTTACATGCCTGTTTGAGTAATTTAATGCATCTAAACACTTTGGAAGGTTCTTTTATGAAGGGATATGTCTCCTAGATCAAATGACACATCTTTTGAATTCAAAAGAGTTGACTTTGGAGGGAGCTTTTGAGCAAGAATTTTGATTTCTTTTTCAAAGGAGACAATCTAAAATAAAGAGAAAACTTCATAGAGTTGGCATGAAAGAGAAGAGAAAGTGTGAGACAGAGAAAGTTGGCGTGAGAGGCAAGAGGAGGTAGAGGAGATTTTCTTCTAGGGTTGTAAGAGGAGAGGGAATGTGAGAAATTTCTTCTTCATTACATATCCAAGGGAGAATTGATTAGGATTGTAAAGAGAGAAAGACTTGGAGAGAACTTCTAGAAATTTGCTTGGGAAGGATTGTGAGATAAGTTGTCTTTTATTTTATTTATTTTGTAAACTTATTTTTATATATGAAATTCGAGTTTTGTCGTATCCTTCTCATGAATTCTAATTAGTCTTCTTTATTCTTCTCCCTACTTTGAGATATGATTTTGTGAAGAATTGATTTTGTTTTCAACGGTTTTAAATGTTAATAATTTGTGATGATTTGAACTTCGATCTTTATTTACTTTTCGATCTAGCCAATTGAAATGTTAAAACTTGTTAAGAGACATATGTTTTGAAAAAGGGATATGATTTCTACAACATAGGGAGAATCACATTTGATTTCATGGGAGAGTATGTCATCCATGGGATTGGGTGCTAATAAATAGGGAAATATACTTTGTTGGATGTAAAATTGGAAATTCTGAGGTGACAGATTAAAATCCCCAATTTGGTACAGTTGATTGAAAATTGATGCGAGATTGTTAGCCCTCAGGTGAGGGAGTAGTGGGAGCTCTAGAGTGGCAG
>JXCR01142931.1:252848-279145 GCA_002079205.1 Phalaenopsis hybrid cultivar | reverse complement strand
GGGGGGGGGGGGGGCGAGGATTTGATGACTTCTGGAAAGGATGGAGAATTTAAGGATAAATTAATGGGGTTCAGGTTTTCTTCGGAAGGGGTGAGGGGGGATTTTGGGTTAGATTGGATGAGGATATTAGGGAATTAAAAAATTAGATTAAATGAGCAGTCAATTTTAGGAAGAAAGATGGGATTTAAGCCAAAGGAAAGGATGGATTTAGGGAGGAGAGATCACATGGATTGATGGCATGAAGAAGTTTGGTGGGCTGTGAGGATTAGGTGGGCCAATAGAATGAGAGAGGATGGATCAAAGGAGTGAGTGGATAGGATGGGGAGGTTAGAGATGGAATTTTGGGTGATGATTAAGAGGATTTGGAGGGAATTAATGAAAAAGTGGAGTGAAATTTGAAAATTTGACCAAGCATTTGGGGAATTTATAGAAAATTGAAATTATATTTCATTTTGAACAGGACAAAACAAAGAATTCAATGGTTCAATTCATTTCAGAAAAAAGGTATTTAGCTCAAGTTATGGTCATTCAAAGTGGGCCTAAGTTGTTAGGAAAGAAAAAATGACTAGTTTTGAGTTAAGGTTTATAATTAAATTTATTAGTCCAAAATATAAATTTTTGAATTCAGAATAACTCTAGTTAAAGTCCAAAGTTGATTGGAAATCATCTTGAGGAAGTTATGCCCAATTTATCTTTTTTTCTCTCAAAATTATCATTTTCTATCTTTAAATTATCGTCGACTTGACGGGTCTCCAAATGGAGTCAGATTTGGATGTAGGAGAGCTAATTTGAAAGATTTCAATGATACAAATGCAATGTCAAAGTTTATTTTAGAAATTAATGATTCGTTGAGAAATTTTTATATGAGACAATTTTTCTTGTGTAGAAACACTACGTGCATAATTTTAAATGAAAAAGTTGTTCGACGACTGATCTCGACTTTCTTCGGTATAGATGTAAAATGCAATATATGTGATTGTACTTTAATTTCCTTAATAGTTATTCTTAATTTGCAACATAGCCAAAAACTTGAACCAAAGAAAAATCTAAGTAAGTTTTTCACTATGAAACAAATAAGAATACAATTATAATATTTAAATATGGGATACTGCGCAAGTATAAGTATCGTTATCAAGTAATATAAGACTTTTTTATCAAGCCCCAAATATCGAACCCACGAGGAAAATTATAATATGAACTTTAGAAAACTAGAAATTTTAGATGAAAAAATACACTTAGTAAAATATTCCTGCTTAAACTTAAGATACTACAATAGGAATGAAAATTTGGTTCTTTTTTGTAATTTTTGGATTTATGAAAATAAAATAAACAACTAATTAACTTAACAAAATATTTGTAAGATGAAGGCGATATATGTAAAATATCTTTTTTTTTTTATCATGAATCGATAATAAGTATAGAAATTTTTTTGTGGAAGTATGCTAAATGTGTTGTAGCAAATAGGAGCAATAATATTTGTTACCCTTACTAGAGATGTTATAAAGAACATTTACTAATCTATAGTTTGAATAGCTTTGAAAATTTGTTAGGTAAGGAAGATACTAGCTCTCACTCTAGAGTTCTTTATTCTCTCTCTACTTGGGGGCTAATATCTCGTATCAAAACCTAAAACTATAAATCAAATTGAGGGCTTTAGCCTGTCACTCTAAAGTCCACTAATTCTACACCCTTGAAAAGTTTATTTTTCTATTTATTTGCACTCAACCCCATGAACTACATTCTCATACATGAAATAAAAATGTGATTCTAACCATTTGTTGATTGAGACAATACCATCTCAGATCTTACATGTTCTCACCACAGATATTAACATCTTAATTGGCCAAATTAAGAAGTAAATGAAGTGCAAGGTTTCAAATCATCAAAAATTCTTATAACATTAACATCTAATACTTCACACAAATTTCTTTAAATACTTAATTACTTATCATTTTAAGGAAAAAGATAAAGAAACCTACTCAGAATCCATAGAGAAAACACAACCACACATGAGTTTAAAAGTAGAAATCGTGCACACAAACAAGAAATCTAAATTAAAATCAAGTGTAGTCACAAAGATAAACACTTATCTCAAATATTCTTCACCAAATATCTTGAAGTTCCTTTGAATTATCTTCCTTTACTCACAATACAAAACTAACAATCAAAATAAAAAAAAAAGTGATCGGCGGTGGTAGCAGCGACAGTTACTTGGATGAATGATAGCTCTAATGGCTGATGGTTGCCCTATTCTCTTGATGATTCAATTCATATTTAATAAAAATCCAAAAGGTGTCTTGGTGTCTCTTCAAAATGTGTCTCAATTCAATGAATCTTCTTAAAGTTCCTCCTCTCAAAAGCCAATTGAATGAATTTTCATGTCCATGGGTTGTTTCTCACGCTTTTACCAAGGGTTTCTTCAAACACCTCTTCAAAAATTCTTTTAAATTCAATGAATCATCAAATAACTACTTCCAGCACTTAAGCACTGGGTACTTGGCGCTTAGGCATGAGCTTCTGGCGCTTCAGCGCCCTAGTTCAATTTTTGCACTTTCTTCTTTTTTGCTCTAAATTTGTCCCTTTTTCACTCCTTTTAGTATTTTCCATCCATTTGATTGTACCTGAAAGAAAAACACACAAATACATTTCATTAAAGTGCAATATCTAAAAAATAGGCATAAAAATGTGTATAAAAATACTATATTTTAGGTGTATCAAAATCCCCAAAACATAAAATGTTACTTGTCCTCAAGTGACCCTTCAATCTTTAAAAACTAAATAATCATATGATGTATATGAGTTCCTTTAGGAGTTAATAAAATTTTGATGTAGAAATATAGTAGTCCAATTTAGAAATATATTAGTAAAAGAGACCAACTTAGAGTTTAAAAATTTTTAATGTTAAGAAATATGAAAACACGAGTTTCTATCTAATTCAGAAATATTGTAGATTCTCCAGATATAGAATTTAGGCTTTTTATCTTCTCCACTTAAAAATTGGTTATTAAGAATAATTTTACATATCATATTATATCCTTAAGTTTAAGAGTTTCTCAAGTCTTATACTTTAAAAAGATCTGATGTGGAACCAATCCTTGATTATGTGCTAATTCTCAAGCTTCACCTCCCTTTTTCAATTTTTCTTTTCTTTTTTTCTTTTTCTTTTTCTTCTCTTTCTTTTTCTTTTTCTTTTTTTTCTCTTTCCTTTTCTTTTTCTTTTCCTTTTTCAGGAAAGGATTACTATATCTGAATAGGCCTTTAATAATTTTGAATTCCACCCTTCCTTTCCTAATGCAAAGAGTTGATATTTTTCTTTCACTTTAAAACATAATAATATTTTGAAAACTAATTTCAAAAAGAGAAATTTAAGTTTTGAATATAAAAATCAAATCTTCTAAAATTTTCAAAAATACAATTTTTCCTACTAAAGATAGTTACACTATACTTAGCATTTTCCACACTAAAAAATTTTAACTTTAAGTTTTTCTTAATTACTATAAATTTTAACTAAATTCTTTTACTCATTTCTATGTTCAAAATTTTACTTCCTTAATATAACTTCATATACATGATCATTTTCTTCAAATCAAAATCAAATTTATTTGAAATACATTTGAGAGCACATAAATTTTTAAGTCTTTAGAAAATTTTTCATTCCCCCCCCAAACTTGATTTTTAATAAAATTAAAACATTTTAGCATCATATATAAATATTGGAAAGAATGAAAATTTAAAATAACATGCATATATAAATATTGGAAAGAAAATTTAAAATAACATGATAAGAGGAATTTTTACATCCTAAATATGCAAGTACAAAAATTATTAACAGGAGTAAAAATTAAATTGATCAATTTTTAATTTACTTAACATATAGAGATTCATTGGACTTCTATGCATTGGAGTATAACATAAAAGAAAAGAAACACACTAACAAACATACATGACAGCAACCTAAAGAAAAATATCTGGTAGTGAATTTAAAATTTTAAACATGTAGCTTTTAAGTAAAAAGTTGGTTATATTCTAAACCTTCCTAAGATCCAGAATTAAGGTCAACACAACTAACTACTACAATAAACAACACAATAATCACAATTACTACTACCAAATATAATAACTACTCACAAAAACACAAATACATCACAATAGTGTCTACTAAACAAAGCACAACAAAAACTAACAATATCAACTGATAACATAACAAAAAGTACTGAACAACTGCACTATCAACAGTTCACAACAACAAACAAACTAAAATTAAATAAAACTATAGATCCAAACTAATCATCCTCATCCTCTGCATCACTATCGTCACTACGCTAAGTAGTTGCAGGCTCATATGGTGGATATCTGGGGTACTGAGGAAATACAACATCCTGGTTACCTTCCATGAGGTTTTCCATAGCTAAGTTAAATTCACCCTCATAATCACTATGTCTCTTCATATATCCATCCATATGCTCTGTAAATTGTTCTAATTTTGCAACCTTTTCATTGGTTTAGATGACATTATTCAAAATCTTGTCCAATAGCTGTGACTAAGAATCAAATCTAGAAGTTTGACCATGAGATGTTGAAGCATGTGAAATAGAAGCCTGTGATGTAGAAGTAGCAGAACTACTATAAAATCCTTCTCTCCAGCCAAAAATGGAATGATGTGAATAAGAGTTCACATTCACACTGGTAATAGGCTTAAGATGTTGTAAGATCTCCTCCCAACTATCAAATCTAACTCCAGCCTGCTCGCACAAAGAAATGATCCAAGATGTAAATCCCAAAACTACAGTAGTAGCAGCAACGACAAAACTAATAATAACTCCATGAATCAAAACTCCAATGTCAATAGCCTTAAATTGTTGGATGCAAAAGTTCAAAGTTGCTCGACCACGGGTCACTTCACTAAGATGATTTGTAGGTAGCAGATGGGCAGAAATAAAATAGTAACGTGCCTTTGTTGTGGCATCCAACTTTAAAGTAGAAAAGTTAACTCTTCTTTCATTTGTAATCTTCCAAAGCCCTCTTCTATCAGTCAAAGATGAAATAATCTCATCTTGCTCATCCTCTGTAGGACTATAATTTGAATAAAAACATAAATTTCTTAGGGGAAATTGATAAAGTTGATGTATTATCTCAGGTGAAAAAGGCACTGTCTTCCCCCTCACCATGTCTCCTTCTTCTTCAGCTTCAGGGAGATTCACATTGAACTCCCACACAACAGGAATCACTGCTACAACAGAAAAACAATAGAATCGCTCCCAATGGCGGTAAAAAATCAAATCTTCAACAGCTCCTCCTAAACTTTTAAAAAATTGCTCAGGAATCAACTTCCTCGATTGCAATGCATCACTGTATCGATCCTGAGCTCTTAAACTGACAAATTTGCTTGAATTTAATAGACCATTTCCTTTGTTCCTCTTCATTCTTGGTGCAATTTATAAAAAAATTGTATAAAATTCAAAATGAATTCCAAATTCAACTCTAAATCACTAAACTTAACTCCTTAAAGTTAAACTAACAAATCCATATATTTTTCATAGCTTTTTCTCAAATTTTCATCATGAATAGTGATTTTCGGGTAGCTCATGCATGTGCTCAAAATACATGGTGAAAATAAAAAAAATTTTACATAGAAGTGAAGCTTTTGCCTCAACGATATCAAATCTTAACAATTTTTAATTCAAATTATCACGAAATCTTCAAATATGGTGAGCCCTAGCTTAGAAATCGCTAATGGCCCGAGGAAGAAGATGAAGTCAAGGTTCAGTAATGGTGTTTTTGGACCAAATCGTCACTTAAAACTATTAGTCAACCAATTTTTGTAAACTGATGCAAAGCGTGAATGGTTCGGCCCTTAGGCGCCTGTCCCTTGGTTTAGACAGCGCTTAAGCGCAGGGTCTTAGCGGTTAGGCACCAGTGCACAAATTTTGGTTTTTTTTTTATTTAAGTGAAATTCACTCCAATCCTAAGTCAACCATCTCTACATGGTCTCATAACTCTTTAATAACAATTTTATTTCTTTTAAACTCTCATCTTACTCAAGATTTACTAATCTTAACTAATTCAATTCAACACAAAATAACACATAGTTTCACAAAAAAAAAACATTTATATTACTTTACAAAAGATTACAAACATTTTTAATACATAAATTCTCAATCCAAATAGTCTTGGATGAGAAAATTCCTAATACAAACATTAGACAATTATCACATTGATAACATACTAAACACACTTAACATAAAAAACAAACACTTAACACACAAACACTAAACCATGAATTTAATTCCATTCCCCAGACGATAGAATGAATCATGGCCTATCATTAGTCTCTCCTTCAGCATTTGGAATATAAATCTGAAAGAATGGATGATGGTTAGTAACTCTGGTTGAATCTTCTTCAATCCACTTGTTCTTCAAATACATAGCCTTGTCTGCTTCTTCTATAAAACTAGTATGCTTAAACTGCATCTTAAGTTGCCATCCCATATGATCCAGATGTGCATTAACTTCCAACACTTTTGCTTCAATTGAAGCCACGTCAACCTCAATTTTAGTGATTTTCTCTGTTATCCTTTCGATTCTAATGTCGAGGAAACTGTTGTATAACTCTTTCGCACTCTGACTAACAAACTTCTTTCTCATTGCCTCCTCTTTCTTCTTTAAATTATTCTCTCAAGATGACTTTTTTCTGAAACTCTCTCTTTCTCACTTAGGATTTAGGGTTAGAATTGAATTGTGGTAAAAATCTTTACATAACCCTTCTATTTATAGGCTCCAAACTCTCCTGTAACTCCTAGGCATGTCTTAAAATTGCTCTCCCATGTTAAAGCCAACCAAATCTCAGTTAATACTTCTAAAAACCAAAATTCACACATGTTTTTTAACTATCGTGCTTAAGCGTTGGATATTGGCGCTTAAGCGTTGGTGCTCAATTTAACACAGGTCAACTTAACTTCCAAATACACATTCTACCATGTCTAAGTTATCTGTTAAGGTTTTAGAATAATCACTAGATCATTATATATTCAAAATTTTACCAGAACTTTCTAAATAAAACACAATAACATAACTATAAAAACAAACACACTGATAACTATGGGTTGCCTCCCACAGAGCGCTTGGTTTCACGTTGTCAGTCTGACATAACCAGTGTGTATTCTGATTAACCCAACATCATAAAATCATTTAATTTAAGTTGGTCAACTAAAAAATAGGATTTCAACCTGTGACCATTCCTTTGAATATTTTATCAATTTTAAAATCTTTGATATCCACAGCTTTAGAGGGACAAGCTTTCATCACAACAAATGAGCCCATCCACCTGTACTTAAAGTTGCCTAGAATCAATCTTAACTTTGCATTATAAAGCAAAACTTGTTGCCTTGGCTAAAAATTTTTAGTAAGAATCCTCCGATCATGCCACATCTTCATCTTTTCTTCGTATATCTTAGCTTTTTCATTAGATTTATTCCTTATCTCTTCAAGCTCATTCAATTGCAATAATCTTTTCTCACCAACATCCTTTAAATTGTAATTAAATTCTTTTATAGCCAAATATTCTTTATGCTCAAGTTTAACTGGTAAGTGACACAATTTCCCAAATATTAGCCTATGCAGGACATTCCTATAGAAGTTCTGTATGCAGTCCTATAAGCCCACAAAGCATAGTCAAGTTTGATTGACCAATTCATTTTGGTTGGGTTCACAGATTTTTCCAATATTCTTTTAATTTCACTATTGGATAATTCAGCCAAACCACTTGTCTAGAAATGATAAGCAGTGACAATTTATGGTGACAGATTTATGATATTTCTTTAATAACTTCTCCATTATTGCATTTTTGAAATGACTTCCCCTATCCATTATGATACTCTCGGCATCCCAAATCTACAAAATATGTTTTCTCTTAGAAACTTCGCAGCACTTTGAGCATCACATCAAGGTAAAGCAAAAGCTTCTATCCATTTAGATACATAGTCTATTGCTAATATTATATATAAATTTCTAAAAGATGGTATAAATGGTTCCATGAAATATAATCCCCAAACATCAAATATCTCAACTTCTAACACATAATTGAGGGGCATCTCATTTCTTATAGAAATATTGCCTGCTCGTTGACATCGATCACATGTTTTGATATAAGCATTAACATCTCTAAAGATTGTAGGGCAATAAAATCTAGATTGTAAAATTTTGTATGTTGTTTTATCAACACCAAAATGTCCCCTAAAATAAGAATTATGGCATTTTTGGATAATTTCATAAGTTTCTTCTAAAGGTATGTATATTCAAATAATTAGATCCTTTCCTTGTTTATATAAAAACTAGTCATCCAAAAAATAAGTTTTGGATTCAGATAAAAATTTTCTCTTTGTTGGTATGTCATTCTATAAGGTATAATATCACTAACAATGAAGTTCACAATGTCTGCATACCATGGAACACGCCACTCATTAACATTGAATAATTTTTCATCATATAAATGTTCATCAATTTCCTTTTCAAAACTGAGTGGTTTCTCTAATTCAATCCTAGACAAATGATCAGTAATTTGATTCTCAGCTCCCTTCCTATCCACTATTTCAAAGTCAAATTCTTACAAAATAAGAATCTGTCTTATAAGTCTTGGTTTTGCATCCTTATTTCTTATTAAATATTTAATAGCAGAATAATCTGTATGCACAATACATTTGGTTCCAATTAAATATGATCTAAATTTATCAAAGGCATATACTACTGCTAATAACTCTTTCTCAGTTGTGGTATAATTAATTTGAGCCTCATTAAGAGTTCTACTAGCATAGTAGATAACTTTGAAAATCTTACCATGCTTTTGTCCTAAAATTGCTCTAATTTCATAATCACTAACATCACACATCAATTCAAAAGGTTTTTCCCAATCTGGTGAAACAATAATCGGTGCAGTGACTAAGTTTTCTTTTAATAATTCAAAAGCTTTTAGATAGACTTTATCAAAATTAAAAATTGTATCTTTTTTAAGTAAATGACATAGAGCCTTAGCAATTTTTAAAAAGTCTTTAATATATAGCCTGTAGAATCCATTATGTCATAAAAAGCTCTTAATTTCCTTCACACTCGTTGGGTGAGGTAAATTAGCGATTACTTGAATTTTTACAGTGTCTACTTCCATACCATTTTCTGAAATTTGATGTTCCAAAACTATTCTTCCTACTACAATAAATTGACATTTTTTCCAATTAAGGACTTAATTGATTTCTTCACAGCACTTAAGAACTTTTGATAAATGTTCTAAATATGATTCAAATGAAGTTCCAAACACTAAAAAAATCTTTCATAAAAACATCAATCCCTTTTTCAATTAAATCACAAAAAATAGTCATCATGCATCTTTGAAATCTAGCATGTGCATTGTATAAACCAAAGGGAATTCTTTTAAAAGAAAATGTACCATAAGGACTTGTAAAATATGTTTTCACTTCATCCTCACGAGCTATTTGTATTTGGCGATAACCAGCATATCCATTCAGAAAATAAAAGTACTTATGCCCAGCTAGTCTATCTAGCATTTGATCTAAAAAGGATAGTGGAAAAATGTTCTTTCTTAGTGACGAGATTAAATTTTTTATAATCAATGCATATTCGTCATCTTGTGACTTGTCTTGTTGATACTAAATTATTAGGGTCATTTAAAGTCACATTCACTCCTTTCTTAGGAACGCAGTGAATAACACTAACCCAAGCACTATCTGAAATATGTTAGATAATTCCAACATATAACCACTTTAAAATTTCTTTCTTAACAACTTCTTTCATAATAAGATTCAATCTCCTTTGAGGATCAAACCTGGGTTTACAATTCTCTTCCATATAAATTTTATGCATACAAATTGAAGGACTGGTTTCTTTTATATCAGCAATTGTCCATTCAAAGGCCTTATTATAACTCTTTAATATTTTCATCAAACTTTTTTTTTCTTCTGTAGTTAACTTTAAGGAAATTATAACACATATTGTAGAGGAATCACCTAAAAAGACATACTTCAAATGCTCACAAAGTAACTTCAACTAAAGCTCAGGAGGTTTTTCAATTAATCGACAAAAAAATTTATCTTTTTATGTCATGTCCAAAACTTCAAAACTTTCTTGAACATAATTTTAATATTTCCTATATAAAAATATTCATATCAATCTAATTTCTCTTCTTGCTCGTGTTCCACCTCTTTCATTTCAGATTTTTCTTCATAAGTTGCTTTGAAATGACATTAACATAAGTATTTTATAACATCCATTCTATAACATTCATCATCTTTACCTTTTGTTGAGTATTTCACTGATTTGGAAATATTAAATGTAATTATTTGATCATTGATGTGTATTGTTAATTCTCCTTTTTGTGAATCTATCATTGTTGTTCCTGTAACTAGGAAAGGTCTCCCTAAAGTGATAGGTATCTCATTTTCTTCCTCCATATCTGGCACAATGAAATCAACAGAAAATATAAATTGATCCACTTTCACTAGGATATCTTTTATAACTCCTTTAGGATAGGTTATTGAACGATCTAATAACTACAGAGTTACAATAGTAGGGGTTATTTCTTCTAATCTCAATCTTTTAAATATTGATAATGGCATAAGGTTGATGCTTGCACCTAAATCACATGAAGTTTTCCCATAGAATCTGTCTCCTATTACACATGGAATTATAAAGCTACCAGGATCTTTAAGCTTTTCAGGAAGCTTTTTCTAAATTATAGCATTGCACTCCTCACTAAGTGCAATAGTCTCATTATCATCAAACCTCCTTTTCATGTTAAGAATATCCTTCATAAACTTCATAAAACTTGGCATTTGTTCTAAAGCTTTAGCAAATGGATATTAATTATAAGCTTCTTAAAAACTTCCATAAATTTTGAAAATTGCTTATCCAACTTTTGTTGTCGGAGCCTCTGAGGAAATGGAGGTGGTGGTTTTTCTAAGTTAAATTTAAGTGGAGAAATAGGTATCTCAAAACATTTCAGAGCATCCTCTTTTGGTTCTTCAATCTCTTCTCTCTCAACTTCAGTGTATTTTTGAACTCTACCTTCCAATTCTCTTCTGCTTCTAAGTTGAACAGCTTTTACTTGCTCTTTATTTTAGTCCTTTTTATTCACTTTTGTATTACTATGAAGTGTTCCTTAGAATCTATTACTTTATGAATTTGTTATTTTTCCCAACTGATTCTTAATATTTCTAATTGTAGCTCCTTGACTTTATAATTGATTTCCCATTTGTAACATCACTTCTTCTATAAACAACTTCTTCTCCTTAAATTGTGGATTACTATTAAAACCTGGAGGATAAGTAGGTATATAATTATTATTCCCTTCGTTGCTTCAGTTTCCCAATGGGTTTACTTAATTTTTCCCCCATTACTGATTATTACCACCCGAAGTATTATTCCAGTTAAAGTTGGGATGGTTCTTCCAACTTGGGTTATAATAATTTAAATATATGTTATTTTGCTTATTATTTATGTCATTCAAAGTCTCTAATGATGCTTGAGAATCTACCATTTGGCCTAATGAATTCTCTTCAATCATGGAAATTGGTTGAGAAAAATTCATTCTAAATTGGTCTAACTTCCTTGCAATTGCAGCAACTTGATTTGCTAACATTACAAAAGCATCAGTTTCATGAACATTGACTGCTTTCTTAGGATTTACCCTTTTAGAAGGCTATTGAAAATTATTTGTAGCCATCTCTTCAATTAAGGCATAAGCGTCATTAAATGGGTTTGACATCAATGAACCACCAGCAACGGCATCAATAATAGATCTAAGAGATCCAGCTAATCTATTATAAAAAGTTTGAATTATTAACCAATCTGGTATAGCATGTTGTGGACACTCTCTTAAGAGTTCTTTAAATTGTTTTCATGCTTCATAAATAGATTCTCCTTCAAACTGGAAAAAAGATGTAATATCATTTCTAAGTTTCACAGTTTTTTATGGTAGGTAGGAATTTCTGCGCTAAATCATTCCAAGTCCTGATAGATCTAGGTGATAACAAATGAAACAATATCTTAGCTTCATCCCTCAGTGAGAAAGGAAATAATATAAGTCTTATAGCATCATCTGATACACCGTCATATTTAAATGTAGCACACAATTATAGGAAATTGGCAAGATATAAATTTGGATCTTCAGTTGGTGCTCCCCCAAACTGATTATTTGATACTGTCTAGATAATAACGGGTTTAAGCTCAAATAAATTAGCCACTACATTGGGTTTTTGAATACTACAATGAATTTCATCCACCATAGGGTTTGCATAATCTCTTAAAGGTCTAAACTCTTCAACATTTTGATAATTTTGATTTGTCATTTCTTGAAAATTTTCAATAATCTTTAAATTTTTAATTTTTTTATTAATTTTTTCTAATTTAGAATCGTAAGGCACAAGCCCCATGGAACCTAAACTACGCATACATTACTATAAAACACATAAAATATAAATAACTATAACAACAAAAATAATAAAAACACACAAACAAGAACTTTATATGAAAACAACACTACAATATTCCTATAATAAATCTTAAAGTTTAAATAAGACTTTTGTAAAAATAGAACTTTTTGCTTTCTAAAAACTTTTTGAAAATTTTGTAATTTTCCCCAGCGACAGTGCTAAAAACTTGATCCCGATTTTTTTCGATATGAAAGTAAAATGCGATGTATGCAATTATAGTTTAATTTCCTTAATTGTTATTCTTAATTTGCAACAAAGCCAAAAACTTGATCCAAAGCAAAAACTAGGTAAGTTTTCCACTATGAAACAAATAAGAATATAATTAAAATATTTATATATGGGATACTACGAAAGTATATGTATCATTATCAAGTAATATAAGACTTTTTTATTAAGCCCTGAATATGGAACCCACAGGTAAAATAATAATATGCACTTTAGAAAACTATAAAGTTTAGATAACAAAAATCTACTGAGCAAAATATTCCTGTTTAAACATAAGATGCTATAATAGGAATGAAAATTTGATTATTTTTGTAATTTTTGGATTTATGAAAATAAAATAAGCAACTAATTAACTTAACTAAATATTTGTAAGAATAAGGCAATATAAGTAAAATATATTTTTTCTTATCATGAATTAGTAATAAGTATTGAAATTTTGTTGTGGAAGTATGTTAAATGTGTTGTTCCAAATAAGTGCAATAATATTATTTACCCTTACTGGAGATGTTATAAAGAACATTGGCTAAGCTATAGTTTGAATAATCTTGAAGACCAATTAAGTAGGGAAGATACTAACTCTTACTCTAGAGTTCTCTCTTCTCCCTCCACCTGGGGGTTAATATCTCGTATCAAAACCTAGAACTATAAATCAAATTGGACACTTTAGCCTATCACTCTAAAGTCCACTATTTATACACCATTGAAAAGTTTATTTTCCTATTTATTTGCACTCAACCCCATGAAATACATTCTCATTCATGAAATTAATATGTGATCCTAACCATTTTTTGATTAAAATAATATCATCTCGGATCTTACATGTTCTCACAATAAGTATTAACATCTTAATTGGCCAAATCAAGAAGTAAATGAAGTGTAAGATTTTAAATCATCACAACTTCTTCCAACATTGAAGTTTAATACTTTACACAACTTCCTTTAAATACATAATTACTCATCATTTTAAGAAAAAAGATAAAGAAGACTACTTAGACTCCCTGGAAAAAACATAACCACACATGAGTTTAAAAGTAGAAATCTTGTGATCCCAAATTTTTATATGTAAGGATTAATGAAGTTGACACCACTACAACGCCAAAACCTTGATCATTATATGAAAATTAAGTTGTGTAAAATATATATACTTATAGGCAATTAATAATGAGGTTCTACGCAAGTATACATATCGTTATCATGTAATAATGGACTTTCTATTTAAGCCTCAAATATCGATCCCACGGGAAAGGTGTAAGTTAGCAATGATAAATTTTAATAGGAAATTTATAGAAAATCAAACGAGATCACTGTCACTAATTTTGAATGTGGACATTTTAACTAAACTAAATTACTTAACTATTAGCAAAAACGGAAATGCAACTTTTAAATTTTAAATGCTAATCTAAGAACTATGTTTAGGTAATGAAGATTTCTTATGTGAAAAGCAACTTTCCCACTACAATGAAATTCTAGTGAAATGAGATTAGATGAATGTTTTTAATATGTATTGTGACAAATAGAAGAAATTTTAATTCTCTACCCTGATACAGTGCATAGAAAATCATTAGCTAATCTTAGGTTTAGTCCCTAAATCTGTGGCTAGGCTAGGAGGGTACCAGCTCCCACTCCAGAGCTCCCATTTCCCTTCACCTGAAGGCTAACTCTCGCTTTAGTTTTTAAACACTAAGACTAAATTGGGGAATTTAGTCTGTCATCCTAAAGATTCTCCAATTTTACACCTAACAAAGAATATTTTCCTATTTATTTGTACTTAATTTCATGAATGAATTTCTCATTCATGAAATCAAATGTGATCCTCACTCTGTTGTAGAACTCATACTTATTTCTCGGATCATATGTTTCACAACATATTTTAACAAATCAATTGGCCAGACTGAAAACTAAATTAAGTTTGAAGTTAAAAAATCATCACAAATTATTTTATATTTTAATTATGGCACATTCATTTTATCTCATCATTTCACCATATCTCAGAGTAGGGGAAAAGATAGAGGGAACTACTCAGCTTCATGAGAAAGATACGACAAAACACAAATTTCATCTACAAAATAAGGTTCATACAACACTAAATAAACAAACAAACTTATGTGGAACTCTTTCTCAAAGCAAATCCTTTGTAGCGTTTCCTTAGAAATGCAGGAAGAAAAATTCTCTCACTTTTATTCTTCCCCAACACTCTTACGGAAAGTTTCACACTAAATCTCACCACAAAAACTCTAAACTATGAAAGCAAAATCACTAATTGACTCCAATATGGTAGTGGAATGGAATGATGTGGAGCAAAAAACAAACGTGAATGAGTGAAAAACGTAGAGGAGTCAATTTTCTGATAAAATTCGGCCCCAAATAGAGCCCAAGGTTGGTTCTCCAAGAGGTGCTTCCAAAAATTCTTCAAAAAGTCGTCCAAATACATCGAACCTTCTAGAAATGGTGATGACCTCAGCACTACCGGCGCTAAATAAAAATCTTTGCCTTTGGAGCCGTCGGTGCTGAGTAAAAATCTCCAGTATTAAATTGTTCTGCGTCGTCGGTGCTAACCTCGGCACTGCCGACACTGAGCATTTCTTCAAAAACTAAATTTTGACTCTAAATTTCATCCTTTTTGCTTTCCTTTTCCTTTAAGCATTAAAAATCAGCAACCTGCAAGAAAATATCAAAATAACTTTCATTAAAGTGCAATATCACCAAAAATGAGTAGAAAATATGGGTCTAAAAATGCATATATTTTCAGTGTATCAAAATCCCCCAAACTTACATGTTACTTGTCCTCAAGTAACTTCTCTACTACATAAAAAATATGACTTATGGTAAAGAATTTAACTTTTATACTTTCATATTTTAGTTTTCTAAATATAACTGTTTTTACTTAAGAAAAATTCAAAACAACTTCAGTTAATATTAAAGGTGTAAGGATATTCAATAATTAAGTGTAAGGTTTCTGATCCTCCATTTCTTTCAAGAAAAGATACAATTTGTTATATTAAAGTCACTTAGGAAATTCATACAAAAAAGAACTTCATAAAATTTTATTAATAATAAAGTTAACATTCAAATAAAAAGTTTAGAAAATCGTGTACTTCATAAAACTTTATTAATAATTAAGTTAACATTAAAATAAAAAGTTTAGAAAATGTGTCACCAAACTTTTTCCTTAAGTTGATTCAAGTGAAGCCAATTTTTAATTAGGCATCTCCTCAAGCTTCTCCTCACATCTTTTCTTTTTCTTTTTCTTTTTCTTTTTCTTTTTTTATTTTATTTTCTTTTTCTTTTTTTTTCTTTTTCTTTTTGTTTCTTTTTCTTTTCTTTTTCTTTTTCTGAGGATTACTATATCTGGACAGCCTTTAATGATTTTAAACTTCATTATCATCTTCTAGTCAAAAACTTGTCACATTTCTTCACTTAACAAATTTATATTAGTTTAAAGATTTCATAAAATTTAAATTTAATGTGAGGATTATTATATCTGGATAGCCTTTTTCTTTTCTTTTTTTGAGGATTACTATATCTGGATAGTCTTTAATGATTTTGAACTTCTCTATCCTCTTTTTAAAGTTGGATTACTATATTTGGATAGCCTTTAATGATTTTGAACTTCACTATCCTCTTCTTAAAGTTAAAAACGAGGATTACTATATCTGGATAGCCTTTAATGATTTTGAAATTCACTATCCTCTTCATAAAGTTAAAAACTTATTACATTTTCTTCACTTAACAAATTTATATTAACTTAAAGATTTCATAAAGTTTAATTCTTTTCTTCTTACATGAATTTAACAAATTTTATTAATAAAGATTTCATAAAGTTTAATTCTTTTCTTTTTACATGAACCTCTTTAAGATTTTTAATACATCAAAAATACAAATTTCTTTTACTAAAAATAGAAAAACATAGTCTTTTTCTCTTTTATCAAATATCTTAGCCCCTAGAATTAACCTTTATTATTAAAAATTTTACTTAAATTTACTATATATTTAGAAACATAGATATAGTTATCCAAAGTTAACTAAGGTCATGTTAAATTTAAAATTTTGAAAATATAGTTAAGTGAGGACAAATAAAATTAAGTTCTTTTCTAATAATGATATTTCTTATCCCCCCCTCCCCCCAAACTTATATTCTTTAAAATATTTTTACTTGAAGAAATTTAAAAATGAAGGGTAAAAGAAAGTATTAAATACATAAAAAAAATTCATACATGTTGGAGATTCTGATTTTTAAACATAAATTTTGAAATGTTGTAGGTGCTAATATGAAAACTACAAGGCTATAAACATTAAATTACACATAATACATATAAAATTTGCAAAGAAATAGCTAATCACAATACATAACAAAGTGCTAAAAATAACAACAGAACTTAAACTAAATTCTAAAAATGAAAACAGTTTTTCACAATACAGTTTCACATAACATAACAACAGAGTCTCAACAACAACATAACAGAAACAATACAATCATATAGTACAAATAGATACAAACAAACAAACAAAAAGATAACTAATCATCATCTTCTTCATCATCAACATCTGGCTTCTGCTACTGATATGGAGTATAAGTAGGGTGAATAGGGAATTGAACTGTATGGTCACCCCTCAGGTATCTCACTAAAGCATCATCATAAGAAGCATCATACTCAAATTTCTGGCTAATCAGATCATCAGTGTGAGCATTTCTGGCCTCCATAGTCTGCATCCTATGATCCATCCTCAAAATATCTCCCTGTTGAATCACCATCTGGTCCAACAACTCCCTGTTGCTAGGGTCACTTGAAGTAGGCTCACTAGGGGTTCTAGAAGTAGAAGGAATATCCCTGGCTTGTCTTCCAGATCTCCAATCAACATGGGACTCATAAGTCTTAATGTTGGCAGGCCCAATAGGTCTCTTAGGCTCAATCCTCTCCTCCTTAGATCTGAAATCAACTCTTGCATGCTCACAAAGTGTGTAAATCAGAGCAGGGTGTGCCAATCCACCCGTGGTCTCTCCTAGAGCAATAGATCAAGTGTTCATATAAATGATAGAGCCTACATTTATATCCATCACTGGCTGAATACAGTAGTTCAGGATGGCTCTATCCTTGGTCATTTCATTATGATGATTTGTTGGAATCATCCCCCTTGAAATAAAATAGTGACAGGCTTTAGATACTACATTTAACATAGAAAAGAGAAAGTTAACTTTAACTCCATTTTTTATTTTCCAAGCCCCTTTTTCACTCGTCAGAAAAAAAATAACTTCACCTAAAGTCTGATCTGTAACATAAAAAGAATGATTCTAGCATCTATACACATCTTCTAATTGATAAAACTCATTAATTTTTCTTAGAGTAAACTCCACCCTTTTTCCTCGAACAAAAACAAAATCATCAAAAGCATCAAGAAGGTTGGCTTAAAATTTCATTATAATCCCAGCTATCACATAGGCAGTAAAATGGCATAAGTTTTCCCATTATCGAGCGATAATCAATCGTTCAACTTCTCCTCCCAAATTTTTAAAACCTCTGTCCAGAATTACTTTTGTGTTTTCTTGTAAACTATGAAATCGAGCACTGACTCTAAAGCTAACAAATCTCTACTCGTCATATTCTACTTTTTTTTGCTCAAACTAGGTGCCATAAGAAATCTAGAAAAATTTTAAAAATTCTAAATAAATCCCAAAAATTCTGAAAATCAAAATGTAAACTACTTAAACTTAAATCCACTAAATAAGAGTTCTTCACCAAAGCATTTTCCCAAAATTTATCAAAAAAAAAATTTGAAAATTTTGGATCTAGTCATTGTGAGAAAAATCTTTGGTGAAAACAAAAAATTTTAACTTTAAAGTGTAGCTCTTACCTAGAGAAGATGAAATCTGAAGTTTCTTTGCCTTAAAATCGCCTCAAATCCGTTCAAATTCAAGCAATAGGTGCAAAATCGAAGGTTGAAGGTGACTTAAGGGGGGTAAAAATGGATGTTTGCGGTGAAAATCATGAATTAAAGGGTTAATTTGCTTCTCTCGGGTCGAGGGCGCCGTCGGCGCCAATGCCAGTGCTGAAGGCTCGAAATTCACTATTTTGATTTTTCAAATTTTTAATTTCCTTTTAAGTTTCTCAAAATTTTTTAGTATTTTTAAACACAAATTTTTATCTAAATTCATAAATACACATTTCACAAACAATCATTTTCACAAACAACAATAAATTGTCTTTTATATATGAAAATACACTTTTTACAAACACATTTCACAAATCCATACCTATTAAACAAACTAATATTAAATCAGCATCGAAATCAAGCCACAAACTAAACGCTGACACAAAACTATACACATAATCAAAGTTCAGAATTCTAAAGCAAAAACAAACAAATCAAACCTAACCAAATTCATACAATTACACAAAAACACATAAACATTTTTAAGCATGTAAAGAGTTCACAATCTTTAATCATTTAGCCTCATCTTTAGTGCTTTCACCTCCTCTAATATGTCCCATAGATTGGTAATGAACATATAGGTTGTAGAAGGATCGATACGAGAATGATCTGTCAAATTTTCTTCGATCCACCACTTTTCTTTAAACATCCAAAGTAATCCTGCTTCAAAAGTTCCAGTGTGATCAAAATTTTCTTTCATTCTCCAATATAGGTGATAAAAAAGGTACTTGAGATCTTCTTCTGCATTCATAGTACTCTGAAGTTCTCTTTCAATTTTCTTCAATTTCTTCTCTAAAGCAAGCAAACTTCCAACTGCTTGAGGTATTAATGGAGATGAAGCATATAAAGAATGATCTATACTAGCATTTAGTGCTTCATTTCCATTACCAACATACCAATCATCAATCGGAATCATAGGCTCCCATGGTAGTAAAAATTTTTCCCAACTTTCATATGGCACTTGGGATTGACTACAAATCAAAAAAATTGTTGAATGATGCCCAAGTCCATAAATTGGCCCATTCATAATGATTTCCATCACAAATTTAAATATAATTGAACCTATATTACTAGGTTTCTTCATTTGAATGCAGTAGTTTAAAATAGCACTCTCCTTGGTGACTCTACTGATCTTCATAGTAGGGAGTAATTTTGCACATATAAAGAAATGTCTGTTGACCTCATTTTTTGTTGAGGTCTAGTTTTCCTCTTTAGTAGCCTAAGGTCTAGCCATATGACTTCCTGTTGATTATTCCTAGAAAACTAGAAAAGAAACCCTCAACATTAGAAATTCTAAACTCCTCTTTACTCAACTTGAAGTTCTACATATTGGTCTTAACCTCTAGCAATTAGTAGGTGGAGAAGAGTTCCTATAAGACTGTTGGACCTTAGGTTTGCCCTGGGTGTTGGTCTAGAGCTAAGGCACTCACCATCAATCACCTCACTCACAACAACTCACAAGCACAAATCAAAATTTCTTAACTTTGATCCCTTGATACATTTAGGAAACTCATGTAGATGGTCCCCTAAACCCACTGGCCCTAGGCTAGGGTTTAGCTAAGACTAGTTCATAAAGGACCCAAATGGGGTTTCTATTAGTCCATGGCTTATTTATGGTGGTTGGCACCCCAACTCTACCAAAATGCCCAACTTAGCCTTTTGCCTATAAACTCCCCCAAATTATCTAGATACCCTTGGGACCCTAAACTTGGCCAACATTCCCAAATTTACCCAACATACCCAAATTTGTTCAAAATTCATTCTGAACCTTTTGAAAATACCCATATTACACAAAATCACCAAAAATTTACCAAATTACCAAAATACCCCTCCTTAGCCCAAAATTCCACAAATTCCAAAAAATCCCAAAAATTTCCAAAAAAAATCCAAAAAATCTCAATTTCACGTTTTTCAACTATCATATTACCCAATTTGACCATCTTTGACCAAGACCACTAAAATTGCCTTTAAAGGTCCAATTTCCCCAAATCCACTTCAAATGTTCATCAAATTGGTTCCCATTTCACCAAATTTCAATCCTAAACTCAAATCCACCTTTCATATGACCAATCTAAACCAATACCAAGCTCAATTGGCCCATGCTTTGAGCCCAATTTTGATCAAAATTAAAGCACCCAATTTTGGCCCTATGACTTGGTTCCACCTAATTGAACCCCATGTCATAGTCCATTGGTCTAAATTTGGACCCTAAACTCTTTATAACATTCCTAAACATCAAACTTGACCTTCAAGTGGCCTTGGTGAAGCCTCAATTTCATTTAATTTTAACTTAAGTGCAAAAGCCCCAAATTTTCCCCTAAATTGGTTATGCCTCCAAGTTTCACCAAATTGATTGCCTTAACCCCGAAATTGGCAACCAATTTTTGTTGAAAACTCTTACTGATGTTCCTATTGCAATTTTCAACAATCAATTTGGACTTAGTCTAAGGCTAACCTAATCTAGACCCAAGTCTAGCCCAACATGCCCAAAATGACCAAATCTCCAAAATCCTTCAAATTAACTTTCCAATTGAACTCAAAATCACTTCAACCCTTCACAAAATATGTTTCTTACAATCATCTACATCAAATACACCATTTAATTGGGCTTGCAATCATGGCTAGCCTAACTCAAACCCAACTTTTGACCATGTTTACTTAAATGTACCCATGACCAAATTTGACCAAATTAAACTCAACATGACCAAATTAACTCCACCACAGCCAATCCTAGGACCCCTATGACTGAGCCAAGACCACCTAACCCAAGATAAATGAGCTATGGACCAAGGGTCCCCCAAATTAATGGATTTATTGCCTTGATTTCCCAAACAAAAGATATCCTTGCCAAATCCTCCCACCAATTTAAGTTAATAACTTTGACAGATTCCCCTGAGGTTCCTAAACTCCTAGACACCTCCCCCTACCATGGTTGGTCGGCCTAGTCACAGAAGAAGCCAAAACTGAGGGCCACCCCCTCTTAAACTTTACCCAATTCAAACCTCTAAACCAGCTCACCCAATTTAAATTGTAAATCCCCTCTGCCCCCCACCTAAGCACCACATTGCACCCAAACATTGGTCATGGCAGCCAGCTTAAACCAAGTTTTACAAAAGCTCCCCTCCAAGGCCATGGAAGGAGAGTTGAAATTTTCTCAGAAAGAGCCCTCCAAATTTCTCATAGAGACTCTTTGAGACCTCCTCAGCTCAAGCTAACCACTTTCCCCCACTGATTCCCACTGTGGAAGCTCAATTTTGACCTCAAACTTTTGCCTAAACCTAGGACGAAGCTCAATACACCTCCACAGTCCACCAAACTCAAATTAAACTTACAAAAACCATCACCACAGTGAAAGAAGGAGAAGCCCCATCAAATCCCCCTTCCACAGAGACCCTAACATAGCTCTAGCCAACACCTGAAATCGAGCTTGGTTGAATTCATACCTAAACCTTTCACCACAGCAAGAGGCTCAATCTCTAGCCTCCTTGGACCTCAACGAATGTGTCGAGCAACTCTGATTGAAGCTTCCCTTCTCAGAGCCAAGGTATTGATCTCCTCCTCTTCCCGAGCCTATTTTCACTCTCCATTTGTTTAGAGTTGATTTCATGGTATCTTAACCGTATAGATATGTTCCTCTAGTCTAGATGAGCATTTAAAAAAAATTCATTCATTTTGGTTGATAAATGAGGGAGATATCAATCCTTGAAGATGGACGGTTCTCAGGCTAGGCTATTGGGGATGATGATGAAGAGTCGTATGATTGCGGGTTTTTCTCATCAACAGATGAGATCAAGCCCGACAGCGCTCCCTTGCATGAACCGCGGGCCTAGTCACCACTGAGGTGGATGGCGGCATCAAATAGAAGTGCGCCGCATAGAGCTTCGGAGTCGCCGTAGGTTGACATGGCGTCGCATGTTTAAGTAGATAAATAGGGAATTAAATAAATCAGAAAATGTCCTTAAACTTTGAAAATCAATATCTTGGTGTAGAAAAATTACAAAAATAAAATAAAAATACCCTCTTGCCCAGTGACTAGAGGAGAACAATTTGAAAATAATTTGAAGTCCATTTGATATGTATTTTATTTTTAATAAATCAATTAGGGTTAGGATTCTCTTGACTCTCCATGCATGTAGGCATTTCACCATGGCTTGCAATTTTGTCATGTTGTAGCCTCTAATAAGGGGAACATTCCCTGATTTTTCCAAAGTCAGAGGAGACCTCTAGACAGAGATCCATATTTTTCAAGCTTATGTCTATTATTTGGATAAATTAATCATAATAATTAGTATGTTACTTAGAAAAATACAAGAAAATTTTGGTAGGTATACTATGACTACATAACTATTTAAAAAATATTTTAAGAGCCAAGTCATTTAAAATGCACCTAATCTTCACAAACCCTAAAACACAAAGATAATTAATTTTGGAAAATATAAACATCAAAATAACTTGATTTTTTATCTTCATTATTGCTTAAGACTCAGAGAACTCCCCACAAAAATTTCAAAATATTTTGAGCTCATTTGATAACTTAAATTGATTTTCTAAGTTAAATAGCATTTTTGACACTAAAATAATTTTTAATAATCAAAATATAACTCAAAAAATTATAAAAATTGGTTTTTGGAGTTCTCTATGATCAGGATATTTTTCTAAAAATAAAATGGTGTAAAAATAAAAACTTCATTTTTAGCCAATTTTTAAATATTTAAAATAATTAAAAATGATAAAAATCACAAAAATAATAAAATACATGAAAATGTTCTAAATTGTTTTCTAAGCATTTAGGAACAATTGGAGTATTTTTCCTAACTTTCTAAATGAAGATATTGAATTTTAAAGCTTAAAATAATTTTCAAAGGCTAAAAAATGGATTTTCAACAAAATAATTCCGATTAATAAAAAAAAATAATAAAAAAGTAAAATTTACTTCTCTAGGTTCTCTGACCTTATGGAGATTTTTCCAAAAACATAAAACTTAATTTTCAACTCTTAAAATATTTGATAATTAATAAAGACTCCAGAATTTAAAATAATTCTAATAATTCAGAAAAAATTCAATAAATCATGGAATTTGGTCCAAATGGTTCTCTAACTTAGTTCTACCACCTATAAAAATTTCAAGGGATTAGGCTTTACCTTGGTCAAGTTATGAAATTTTCTTTGAAAAATCCTATTTTTGCACAAAAGTAATGTTGACCTCACTTTTGGTTGAGGTCTAGTTCTTCCTTTTTAGTTGCCTAAGGTCTAGCCATAGTACTTCCTATTAATTATTCCTAGAAAACTAGAAAAGTAACCATCACCATTAGAAATTCTAAACTCCTCTTTACTCAACTTGAAGTTCAACATATTGGTCCTAACGTCTAGCACTTAGTAGGTGGGGTCACTATGGGGGAGCTCAAGAGAAGTTCCTATAAGACTGTTGGACCTTAGGGTTGGCCCTAGGTGTTTTTCTAGATCTAAGGCACTCACCAGAAATCACCTCACTCACAACCACTCACAAGCACAAACAAAAACTTTCTTGACTTTGATCCATTAATGTTTTGGGATACTCAAAAAGCTGGTCCCCTAAACCACTGGCCCTAGGCTAGGGTTTAGCTAAGACCAGTACATAGAGGACCCAAAATGGGGTTTCCATTGGTCCATGACTTATTTATGGTGGTTGGCACCCCAACTCTACCAAAACGCCCAACTTAGTCTTTTGCCCATAACCTCCCCCAAATTACCTTGATACCCTTGGGACCCTAAATTTGGCCAAAATTCACAAATTTACCCAAAATACCCAAATTTATTCAAAAAACATTTCAACCCTTTTGAAAACACCCAAATTAGCCAAAATCACAAAAAATTGCCAAATTACCAAAATACCCCTCCTTAGCCCAAAAATCCAAAAATTCCAAAAAAATCCCAAAAATTACCAAAACTTTAAAAATATTCCTAATTTTATTTTTCTCAACTACCACATGACCCAATTTGGCCAATTTGACTATTTTAACCAAAACCCCCAAATTGCATTTAAAGGCCCAATTTCCCCAAATCCACTTCAAATGTCCATGAAATTGGTCCCCATTTACCCCAATTTCAATGCTAAACTCAAATTCACATTTCATATGACTAATCTAAACTAAATCCAAGCTCATATGGCCCATGATTTGAGCCCAAATTTGATCCAAATCAAAAGCCCCAATTTTGGTCACATGACCTAATCTCACCCAATTAAACTTATGGCCCACTCAATTTGCCACAATTTATGTTGAAAAATCTTCATAACATTCCCATACATCAAACTTGACCATTAATTGGCCTTGGTAAAGCCTCAATTTCATTTAATTTTGCTTAAGTCCAAAAGCCCCAAATTGGCTATGCCTCCAAATTTCACCAAATTGATTGCCTTAACCCCAAAATTGGCACTCTATTTTTATTGAAAACTCTTTATGATGTTCGTATTGACAATTTTCAACAATCAATTTAGACTTAGCCCAAGGCTCGCCCAATCTAGACCCAAGTCTAGCCCAACATTCCCAAAATGACCAAACCTCCAAAATCCTTCAAATTGACCCTCCAATTGAACTCAAAATCACTTCAACCCTTCACAAAAAATGTTCATTACAATCATCTACATAAAATGCATTAATAAATTAGGTCAATTGACATGGATAGCCCAGCCAAGCCTAAGTTTTGGTCATTTGAACCCACATTGGAACCATGCACTAAAATTAGCCAAACCACCCCAAACTCCACAGTCATTAGTTGGACCCTAGTGACCAAGCCAAACCCCATAAAACCAATTAAGCTAAACCATGGACTAAAGGTCCTCTAAATCAAGGTATTTTGATTCCATATTTTCTTAAGCCTTGGATATTTTTGCCAAAACTAAACCTCAACTCATTTAATTGCTTTAACATATTTCCCTAGCTCACCTGATCACCTAGCTACCTCCCCTAATCTGGTTGGCTTGCCTAGTGGCTGGAAAACACCAAAACTGTGAGCCACTCCCATGGAATCAAACTCATTTAAAACTAAGAGGCCACCTCATCCAAATCAAATCTTAGAGTCTTTTTGCCCTCCACCTAAGGATCATTTTTTACCCCCTAATTGGCAATGACAGCAACCCTAAAGCCATTTTTATAAAAAGCTCCCCTCCATGGCCATGGAAGGAGAGTTGAAATTTTCTCAGAGAGAGCCCTCCAAATTGCTCACAGAGACTCTTTGAGACTTCCTCAGCTCAAGCCAGCCACTTTCCCCCACTGATTTCCACTGGGGAAGCTCAATTTTGAGCTCAAACCTCTACTTAAAACTCGAATAGAGCTCAATACACCTCCACATTCCACCAAACTCAAATTAAACTTACCCACACCTTCACCATTGTGAGAGAAGGAGAAGCCCCATCAAATCCCCCTTCCACAGAGACCCTAGCATAGCTCTAGACAAACACCTGAAATCAAGCTTGGTCGAATTCATACATAAACCTTTCACCACAGCAAGAGGCTCAATCCCTAGACTTCTTAGAGCACAATGAACATGTCGAGCACCTCTGATTGAAGCTTCCCTTCTCAGAACAAAGGTATTGAACTCCCTCTCTTCCCGAGCCTATTTTGATTCTCCATTTAATTAGGCTTAATTTCATGGAATCTTAATCATATA
>JXCR01142931.1:148977-252607 GCA_002079205.1 Phalaenopsis hybrid cultivar | reverse complement strand
TATATATATATATATATATATATATATATATATGTTTGTCTAGTCTAGACAAGCATTTTTTTAAAAAAATTCATTCAATTTGGTTGAGAAATGAGGGAGATATCAAGCCTTGAAGATAGACGGTTCTCGGGCTAGGCCATTGGGGGCAATGACGGAGAGCCGTCTGATCGCGTGTTTATCTCATCAATAAATGAGATCAAGCCGAACAACACTCCCTTACATGAACAGCGAGCTTAGTCACCACTGAGGTGGATGGCGAAATCAAATAGGAGCGCGCCGCGTGGAGCATCGGAGTCGCCGTAGGTTGACATGGTGATGCGCGTTTAAAAAGATAAGTAGGGATTTAATTAAATCAGAAAATGTCTCGAAAGTTTGATAATTCATATCTTGGAGTAGAAAAATTATAAAAATAAATTAAAAATACCTTAGTGCTTAGTGAATAGAGGAGAATAATGTGGAAATGGTTTGAAGTTTATTTGATGCATATTTTTTTCATAACTAAATAAATATTATTTTGAGTCTGTTAATTCTCCATGCATGTAGGCATTTCACCATGGCTTGATATTTTGGCATGTTGTTACCTTTATCATAGGGAACATTCTCTGATTTTTCCAAAGTCAGCGAAGATCTCTAGAGAGAGATCCAAATTTTTCAAGCATATGTTTATTAGTTGCATAAATTAATCATAATAATTATCATGTTGCTTAGAAAAATCCAAAGAAAATTTGGTAGGTTTACTATGACCAGAGAACTATTTGAAAAATATTTCATGAGCCAAGTCATTCAAAATGCACCTAAACTTTACAAACCCTAAAACACAAAGATAATTAATTTTATGAAATAAAGACATTAAAATGACTTGATTTTTTATCTCCACTATTGTTTAAGACTCAAAGAACTCCCATAAAAATTCCTAAATATTTTGAACTCATTTGAGAACTCAAATTGATTTTATAAGTTAAATGGCATTTTTGACACTAACATGATTTTTAATAATCAAAATATAACTCAAAAACTTATAAAAATTTGTTTCTTGAGTTCTCTATGATTAGAAGAATTTTCTATAAATAAAATGGTAATTAAAATAAAAACTTCATTTTTAGCCTAATTTTAAATATTTAAAATAATTAAAAAATGATAAAAATCACAAAAAATAATAAAATTCATGAAACTGTTCTAAATTGTTTTCTAGGCATTTAGGAACAGTTGAATACTTTTCTTGACTTTCTAAATGAAGATATTGAATTTTAAAGCTTAAAATAATTTTTAAAAGGCTAAAAATGGATTTTGACCAAAATAATACCAATAAATCAAAGAAAAATAAAAAAAATGTAAAATTTGCTTCTCTAAGTTCTCTGATCCAAGGGAGATTTTTTCAAAATTTAAAAATTAATTTTCAACTCTTAAAATATTTTATAATTAATAAATGCTCTAGAAATTAAAATAATTCTTAAAATTCAAATATAATTCAATAAATCATGTAATTTAGTCCAAATAGTTCCCTAATCTAATTCTACATCCATTAAAATTTCAAGAGATTAGGCTTTTCCTTGGTTAAGTTATGAAATTTTCTTTGAAAAATCCTACTTTTTGCATAAAAATAATTATGTTAATTAAATTAAATTTTAAAAAATCATATTTTATCCTCTGATGTCTTGATTGACCCATGAGTAAGGTAATATAAAAATTTTAAATTCGTTTGAATTAAATTTGACAAATTATGAAGTGATAGAGCCTTAGGGACAAAAGTGTAATTTTGGAAGTTTAGCCTTAATTAACATTTAGGCTTAATTTAAGGAGGGAAAAGGGTTAATCCTGATTTTAACTAATTCATTTGGACGATGTAAATCAAAAAGGGATTAATTGGTAGAAAACAATCTCATTGTTTCCTAATTAAAAAATAAAATTGTAATTTCCTAAAATTACTAAAATATGGAAGTTCATTAAATTAAATAACCTTTAGACTTAGGGGTATGACTTTGAAAGTTGATAACTCACTAATTTAATACCTCTATTTGAGGTTCAAATAATTTTCAAAAGCTTTAAAAATGAATCATCATCACTTAAAATTTTAAACCCTTTCAAAAATAACTAAGACATCCACCATAACATTAAGGGCTTAGTCGTGACCTAGGTTAAATCAAATATGATTAAATGAGGATTAGAAAAGTGAACATAATTAAAATTGAACATCTTTAAAACACTACAAGCCCAAATTAAAAAGTTGGTTGAGTGCCTTGATAACATTAACTTGCCCCTTTTAAGGGTCTTCACCCACATAATTTACAAATTAAATCACAAATGATAATTACCCCACACTTAGGGGTGATTGAAACATCAATGTCACTGAGCATTGAAAGTATTTTTGTAGGATGGATTTATTAAGCAACATAATAAGTTAAAATGAGCTCAAGATTTTTCACCAGATGGTGAGAGATAAGCATGGACCCGTTTCTTCCTCCAGACCTGTTGGATACCTCGGAGGTCTACTAAACTTAATGTGTTTTGCTTAACAAGAATCATCCTTAAACAAACTAATAGGGACCCACCAAGATATGACCTAGGGTTTAGGTAACCAAAACCTTACTTTCCTGCTTCATATAAAATGCCCTGACATGCATTTTGAGTTTTCAGGTGGTGGAACCAGAAAACTCGTCAGGTACGCTTGTACAGTTTACAACGCTGTCTTTCCTTTGATGTTGACAGAAACCTGCATGCTAAACAACGATGTCACCCTGCATGAAAACAAAAACTATCAGAATATCCACAAAACAAAAACTAGAACCAAAATTAAAATCAACCAAGAAAAAATTCACCGCCACAACATTCAAAATATAAGACATCTCAAAATTTAATCACAAACATAACACAAAACCATAACTTTAACTAAATTAAGACATATCTATTGGATGATCGTGAATCCCTCGGAGGAGGTAACCTTCGGTTGCTAATGAGGCTTCTCACAGTCTAAATGAAATTATGGAACTAATTAAGTTGAGTTTTGTAAATTCATTTGGACTAAGTGAATCCAACAGAAAATAGTGGTACCAGAATGAGGGAAACGTAGGATCCTAACTGGTGTCACTCTAGTCAACATTAACATCCCCCATAAAATTTAAATAACTTCAACCATAGGGCCACCTGATTTGACACCATAATTAGACACCCTAGAAAACTCAAACTCGTCACAGTAAGAAGCTTGGAGCTAGTATGCTGGGCAGCACAGCCATCTTCAACAGCAAAACCTGTCTTCCCCAGCCAAACCAATTTCCTTGCATAGAATTAAACGACAAAGCCATAAGACTTTGAGGTATTTTGCTTATGCAACATAAATTCTCACCTCTTCTTTAGGCCTTCGTACAGCTCTGTTGTACAATCTAAGCCTTAACTCACCTTAGGATTCAACGGTTGTTGTTCGTCACGACCTAAATTCTCACATCTTCCATGTTATTTATGTGACCATTCCACACAAATGTAAGCCCTAATTAAATAAAATTGGCAGGATGAAACACTCAAATAATTTCTCCTCAAAACTGAAGCCAAACATTAGGATAGCTTGGGAAGTCACCGAGGTTCTCCCTCGGATCTATGACATCCCTTAGTTCTTCCTCCTTTGGACTCTACAATAAATGTTTCAAATTTGAACTATTCCCATCTCACACCTCTTTTTCCAATTTCGCTGAAAAGTCCTATCCTTTTGAAATGCTTGAAGATAATATTTCCTGATTTTTATCGAAAGTTTTCTTCGGTGGCTTTGGTCATTTAAGATGTAATTAACTACAGGGGCTTGCCTTTATAGGAAACTTCTCAAAACCCGGCTTAATATAAACCCTATTTAATTCTTCATATTAAATAGAGAAAATTGTCGACAAATAAAATGGTTTCGCAAACCAAACGGACGTCATACATTTCTCAATTTATTTGATCGATCATCATCCTCAAGCCTTGTGTTTATCTTTTGGGATATATGTAGGATTAGAGGTACAGTGCTCTTTCATTTAAACTATGAAAAATATGGAGTTAGTTTGATTTCATATTTTTTCTAAACATTAAAATGTCCTTCCAAAGCGGGCGACGGAATTTCGATTCTGGTGATTGACAGCTTCTTACGGGCAACTCCTCTAACCAAAAATAGTGTCGACAGCTTCTGCCGACTCCACTGGGGAGAAGTTTCTCTTTCCATTTAAATCAGGAAAGTACTATCTTAATATATCGGTAATTTTTTCATGTCCCTCTTGGACCAAATAACTCTTCTTCTGTTGACATATTTACCCATTTTATCTTGGGAAAATACAACACTTTGGATGTCAGGACTGTCTTTCAATCACCTTTGAACAGAGGGGTTCAAGAGGCCATTAAGGACTCTTTAAATCTTCATGAGGGTCGGACCCCAATAGGTGTGTTGGTGCACTAGTTCCACCTGGGCATTGTATGGTGCTAAATGGGTCCCGCACTGGGTCCTAAACACTTCATATCTCCCTTCCAAATCTAATTTGCTATTTTGTAGATTAAATCAAATTATGTTGTGTTGCGCGCACTTTAAATTTTTCTTATATTAATTAAATTTTTCTACTTTCAAATTACATTTTACTAAAAATTTTTAAATTCCCAAAAACTAAGACTTCCCCCGTCTACAGACAAACCTCTGTAAATTTCCAGTGCTTGCACTAAAGATTAAAAGGTTTTGGCCATATAGCTAACCCCAAAACTTTCTATTTTAAAACTGCTATAATAGCTTACCCAACCCTAACCTTTTCCTGCAACTTGTCAACAAGCCATGAAGCCCGCAACATTACTCCCACCATTAAGTTCAGAGTCGGGTTTGCAGACCTTGAGACTATCCTCGGGAAGGCTCCGTTCGTCATGATGAAAGTCACTACTCCGAAAGTTCAGGAGCCGTCTGCTAAATTTGACCTGAACTGTCTTCAGGACTTCTCTTCCTACAAGAAAGCCAAGACTACTGTTGTCGTCGTGGCACCTATCAAGCCTACTATCCCCGCTGCTGCCAAGCGGAAATAAGTAATGATCATTAAAGATCTGACCGAGGGATTAGCTGTCCTGCCATCAGTATTCAAAATTGGATCGGGTTCAAAGACTACCCTACTAACTCGAACCCAAAGGAGAAACCACAGCAGGAGAGTTCAGAGGGCCACTAAAGCTTAGGCTTCTAAGGAAGTACCTACTGATGAAGAGCCTCACCAAGAGGAGTTAGAATTACCGGAAACATATCCAGTTCTGCAGAGAAGTAGGTTCCATCCTTTAATGGATACCAATGAGTACGAAAGTATCCAAAAGATTATCGATGCATTACCATCACTTCATGGACAGGGTGTGAAGAGAAAGAAGTCTACTCCTATCACCCGAGTCAGTTCAGTTTTTCAGAGGCTAGCCGCCAAAGAAGGCTGTTCAGTGAGTGAACTACTTAAATGAGTAGGACATGCAATATCCCCTCATTTGAAGAAAGAAATTTTAAAGGAAGTCAGATCCTCCAAGAAATGTCAAAAGTTAACTGAGGCCTTGCCTACTCGTATTCTTATATGGTTTTGCTTGGGGAGTAGAGTTGATACCACCATAGTTGCCACCGAGTCTGCCGTCGCCAGGACTACAGGTCGTTGACCGGTTAAGTCAAGACTAGGTCCAAGAATTCTACCAATCACCCACTACAAGGATGTTCCTAAAATTCCAAAGGAAAAGATAAAGAGATTACCAGATACTATAGCTGGTCTGCACCATGGCGAGCATACTCTTCCTCAGCATACTGATGTTTCTGTTAGGACACTTCATCTTAAGACATCATCGTCAAAAAAAAGGTATGGATACCCAAGGTCACTGTACCAATATAGTATGGTAAGCCCGCAGAGCAAGATCATGGAATGAAGCCAGGGTCCGAAGTATCTGACATCATCGTAGCGATTGCCATTGAAATGGATGAGCAAGAGGAGGAGGTCCAGCAGGATCCTCCAGATCATAGAACAATCAAAGAATTAGTGATCGAAGAAAAATTTGAAAAGCTCATGGTCGAGATTTCTGAATTAGCTCGGGAACACGGAGTTTCCATCAACAATAATGATGAAGATTTTGACTATAATGACTACCTTGAAGAGAATTTCATGGATGTCCATGTCATCCAAACCAGAGCCGCTACATCTGCGCGCAAGGCTCAACCTCTTGTCGAAGAGAACGCCTTAGATGTGCTGCGCAGGGCTATCCTCATAAGGGATGAACAAGTCAGTCAACTGGAGAAAAGGATAGAAGAGATGACCGCAGCGATGACCGCCATGGCCATCATTCAAGGGCAATCACAAGCACCACAACTAGCATCTTCAGATATCAACCAACTAGAGATAGTACACATTACAGATGAAAGAAGAGAAGTTGCCTTAGGAAATAGAGATGAGCAACAAAAGAAGGATTCTCCATCAAGCGCCATGCCGGAGAAAGAATTCAAGCACATGGTCGAACAAGTTTGGGAGGTCTTAACCCAATCTAAGGGCGGTGCATTGATTTTAAAGGGTAGACCTTACCCAGAAGAGTTTGATGCCATACCCTTCCTCAAGGGTTTCATGGCCCCAAACTTTAAAATATTTGAAGGGACTGGAAATCCCAGACAACATCTAGCACACTTCCGAGCCAGTTATGGCAACACAAGTAGTAGCGAGGCTTTACTCTTCCAACAATTTGTCAGCAGCCTGTCAGGGATCGCCTTCGATTGGTATGCCGATTTGCCCAACTGATCAGTAAAAACATTTATCGAGTTGCAACAATTATTTGTGAAAAGATTTGTCAGAGTGCAACATCATGTCTCTATAGGAGAGCTTATGATGGAAAAGCAAAAGCCCAACGAGACTTTAGTGGATTATATTTTTAGGTGGAGAAACCTTAGCATGAAATGTGAACCTCAGCTACAGGAACATCATGCAACTGAGATTTTAATCAAAAGCATTCATGGCTCAGAAGCTTTCATGCTCAAGGGACTCACCATCAAATCCTTCAAGAAGCTACTCAGTAAAGCCAGCAGTCTTCAATAGGAAATCAAACATATGGATTCACACGAGAAGTCCAAGACAACCAGAGTGTTTGAGAAAAAATCAGGAACAATAGCGACTGTCGACAAAGGAAAACAGCTAATGAAGATATATGCAGAAAATCCTCATCAGTCTTCATCACAGCAGACTCAGAAACAGAATAGCCAGTCCAACCAGCGACCACCTCAAGAAGGGTCACCTCGAACAGGGAATAAGAAAATATCTCTGGCAGAACGACAGAAATTGGTGTATTCTTTCAAAGATGAAGCTATATCCAAAATGTTCAGAAGTCTGATAAAGAAGCCTGAGTTCAGACTACCAGATCCAAAGAAGCCCGAAGAGGTCGATAAAAATGATGAACCAAATTATTGCCAGTATCACCGATTGCTTGGACACACTATAGAAGAATGCTTCATCTTTAAGGATTAGCTCAAAAAGAATCTTAAAGAAGGGAACATAACGATCCCAAAAGAATATTTAATAGAACTTGAAAAAGGTTCTATAAATATAATTTTGGCTGAACCAATCTCTCTGATTGATCCATATACCAGAAAAGAGGGATGGAGTACAGCTTGGGACAAACTCAAGAAGGTCCTAGATCAAATCGATAATTCATTGAAACAATCTTCCACATACACTGGAAAAGATGGATGGAGTATAGTTTGGAGCAAATTGTCTCAAAAAATATTGAATCAAATCCAAAACGCGTCAAAATAAGCCTCCGTTCAGAATCTTCAGTCTGCCAAGACCAAGATGAAGATTTCACCACAAGAACCGTAATCATCAAAGAAAAAGAAGAAGAAGAACACTACCACAAATATTGATAGCACGGAGGACAGGATAAGGGCTGCCTCTGCTAGATAGGTTGTCTCAGATTCGGGGAAGAAAATCATCGAACCCCTGACTTTATATGATTATCTTTTTGCCCCTCCGAGGACTTATGAATATAATGATCTAGATTTTGGCTACGTTTTAACTATTTCTAGTGATGGCGTAACTGATTATGACCAATCTAACTTTGATCTCGATTCTCAAAATGATCCTCAAATCGTACTTGAGTCCAGCAAACTCATTAACAATACTGAAGAAGACATCAACGATAACAGCTACGACAGCACCCAAAGTGAGGAGTCAATCCTCGAGCACCACGGTGCACTGCTTTCCATCAACTTAGATCTTTCCGACAAAGAAGAAACACTAAAAATTCAACAAAGGTACCTCAAGAAGAAAAAATTACAGAAATAAACTTGCGGAGTAGGAAAGTGTTACCCCCGAGAACAGCTCCAGTGGACAAAGGAAAACAAATAGTAACCCGAGAAGAATTACCTCCACCTCCACTAGTGGAAGAACCACACAACTAAGACAAAATTGAAGGACCATACAAAGTGGATTACAACGTGCTAACTTATCTTAGGAAGTTGTCGGCCCGATTAAGCATCTATGACCCTCTGATCCTATCAAAGGAGATGAGAGAGTTTCTGGTTACAACATTGCTCGACCTAGAGATTTGCTTAGCTCAGTTAGTCAGCACATCCTCAGATGAAGTTTGCTCGTTGAAAGAATAGCACGGGGAGACCTTCACAGATGAAGATTTGCTGCTCGGTATTGCCGACCACAATCGACCACTCTACATCTTCGTTAACATCGGTAGATTTGTGTTTTCAAGAGTTTTAATAGATCTTGGAGCATCTCTCAACTTGATGAGTCTACGGACATTGGCTTATTTGGACATCAAAGCTCAAGAGCTTACAGCCAATAAAATGATGTTAAGAGGATTCAAACAAAAGGGAAAAGGAACCCTTGAATTGATTACATTGTTTATAAAGGTTGGAGAACTAGCAACAACCGCCAAGTTTCATTTCATCGACGCCGAGACCTCTTTCAACGCTCTACTTGGTCGACCGTGGATTCATGAATACAACATGGTTCCATCGTCTCTACACCAGTGCATCAAGTACTACAAAGAAGGACAAGAACATTACATCAAAGGAGATATATAACCATTTTTAGTGCATGAAGTTGGCATTCATGAAGATGCTGCCTACTATGCGCCTCCAAAGAAAATTATCTTCTCTCACGAAATTGTAACAAATAAAGGTAAAGATCCAGAAGAAGTACAATGGCAGAGCCATTCAACTCCACTTCAGCGATCTTCCACTACTCTCTTACACTAAGTTGGTGGAGGTTCTTTTAGTTTGCGCTTGTACTCGAGGTCGAGGACGGGGACGTGGACGAGCAAGAACCAACTTAATCATTGAATGGACTAGGCCAACCATCAACATCGGTGATGAAGATATTTCTGAAGATGAAATAATGATAAAAAAATAGAGGAAATCTCAATACGAGAAATCCTTAGAAGATGCGGAGAAAAGCGAATATGAGACAATGTACGATCGAATAAACCACTATGTGAATACTATGACCCTTACTCCGATCCTCCCTCAAAAAATTAAGAGTTTAGAGGTCAAGGAAGTCCATTGTGCTGGTTCAAAGCCAATCAAATTTTATCATGCTTCTACCTCTACTAATATTGAAAATCATCTAAATTTGGATGATGATCCAAATAAATTAATGGAATTTTCTTTTGATTACTTTTTTCCTTACATACAAAAGTAAATTCAACAAGGACATTTACCAAAAGAAATGCCAAGAGTGAAATTACAACTTTTTGAAAAATTATGGAATAATAAAAGTTGAAATCCAAACTCAAAAGAGGGTCTTGAATTTGATACAGTTGGACCAGTCGATGATTCAGAATTTTGTATGGTTGTTACTAGTGAATCAAGAGAGGATTGCCTCGATATAGAGGATGACTCTACTGACCCACTGCTAGAAGATGCTCCGCTAGAATTTGAGGAGGAAATTAAATCAATGGTTGATGGGTTGACAGAAATCAACCTCGGGATTGAAGAGCAACCTCGACCTACATTTATAAGTTCTCTACTCAACGATGAAGAATCTTTACAACTGATCAAATTGCTAACAGAATTCAAAGATTGCTTTGCATGGAGCTATTATGAAATGTCAGGACTGTCAGCAGAGGTTGCAATTCATAAACTCGGGGTAGATAAAAATATAACCTCAGTAAAACAAGCTCTGAGAAGAATGCGCCTCGAAATAGAGCAACAAGTCGTCGCCGAGGTAATTAAATTAATAGATGCTAACTTTGTAAAAGAGGAGCAATACCCCACATGATTAGCCAATATTGTACATGTCAAGAAGAAAAATGGACAAATCTGTGTTTGCGTCAACTTCAGAGATCTGAACAAGGCATGTCTGAAAGACAAGTTTCCACTAGCAATACTAGAAATGATAGTGGATATCTCCTCGACACATGAAATCTTCTCTTTCATGGATGGATCGTCGGGATACAACCAAATCAATATATCTCTCGAGGATGCAGCACTTACAGCCGATCAGAATTTTTCGCTAAGCTGTGATGTCGTTTGGGTTGAAGAACACTAGAGCAACATATCAACGTGTAATGACAAAAAAAAAATTTGACCTCATTCACAATCAAGTAGAATGCTACATGGATGATTTGGTCATCAAAATCAAATGAAAAATAGACCATTTGTGCGATTTGAGGATCGTGTTCGAACGGTTACGACGATATGACCTTAAAATGAATCCCTTAAAGTGCGCCATTGGCGTTACTTCTGAGAAGTTTCTAGGGTTTGTTGTCCGTCATCGGGAAATCGAGATCAACCTAGATAAGATTAAAGCTATCTTGGAAATACCTCCTCCTAAAACCTTAAAACAATTACATTCCTTCTAGGGGAAGTTGGCATATCTAAGACGTTTTATTTCTTATCTCTTAGGTAGGTGTCAGCCCTTCTCAGTATTAATTAAAAAGGACATCAAATTCATTTGGGAAGAGAAATGCCAGCATGCCTTTGAGGATGTTAAACAATATTTAATGACACCTCCTATTTTGGAATCCCCTATCCTAGGGAAACCATTGATACTTTATACCGCGGCCCTAGACGCCCTCTTGAAGCCCTCTTAGCCCAAGTCAATGATGAAGGTAAAGAAAATGCACTCTACTACTTGAGTTGTCGTCTGATACCGACGGAAGTGAGGTATCCACTAATTGAGAAGCATTGTTTGGCATTAATTTTTGCCGCCCAAAAGCTTAGACTTTACATGCTTTCTCATAAGATTACCCTAATTTCAAAAGTTAACCCATTGTAATATTTGATGACCCGACCAACACTCTCCGGACATCTAGCAATATGGTTGATGATCTTATTGAAATTTGATATAACTTTTTTTCTGCTTTGTGCTATCAAAGGACAGATTCTAGCAGAATGTCTCGCTGTACACCTATTGCCGACTAGGTCCCCCTCTCGACGATGAACTACCAGATGAGAAAGTATTACAAATGGAATTCTCCAGTCCGTAGAGCTGGGAGATGTACTTTGATGGTGCTTCATCAACCAGAAAAGACAAAGGATCAGGCACAGTCATACTAGGCAAAGCAGGGATTGGTTTGATCTTTATCACGCCAGATCTTGGCATGTTGAGGTTCACATACCACCTGACAAAGTCGTGCACCAACAATGAAGTAGAATATGAAGCTTTAATCATCGGATTAGAGTTAGCAGTCTCAATGGATATAACAAACATTGTCATCTATGGTGACTCTCAACTCGCCATCCAGCCAGTCCCTGGACAGCTCAAAATTCTAAAACCAAGACTAGCAGAATACCATCAGTACACATTGAAGCTACTGGAGCAAATCCTCTACTTGACTTTCTACCAGATTCCTAGGGGAGATAATGCCCATGCCGACGCTCTAGCAAAACTCGCTAAAAAAACCGGTGTGTCCCTCTAAGGATTCCATTGAAATCTCAGTACAAGTGGACAAATTCTGTCTCAAATCGACCTCAACAATTTACACAAGCTCAGAAAAGAATAAACAATGATTACAGTTACAGATATCAATGAAGATTGACGCAAGCCATTAATAGAATATTTGCATACTGAAAAGCTTTCAGAAGAGAAGTCTAAGGCGCATCACATTACAAAAAGGGCTATGTCATATGCCTTGGTTGGTGATGTCCTCTATAGAAGATCGTTCGACCAGATGTTGCTACGATGCCTAAGAAAAATCGAAGCCTGAAACATCATCAAAGAAGTACATGCCATATTCTGTGGCACTCACCAGTCAGGACCAAAAATGAAAATGGATCAAGATACTTGGATATTATTGGCTAGCAATGATGTCTGATTGCATGGATACAGCTAGAAGATGTCACCAGTGCCAAGTGTATGGGGTGGTCTTGCACCAACCTCCGAATGTGCTACACCCAACTGTTACTTCGTGGCCATTTTAGTGTTGGGGCACGGACATAATAGGTCTGATAGACCCTCCATCTTTCAAAGGACATAAGTTGATTCTTGTCGCTACAGACTATTTCTTCAAATGGGTAGAGGCAATACCGCTACGAGAAGTTACGGTACAGCATGTTCTTCAGTTCTTCAAAAACCAAGTCGTCTACCATTTTTGAGTGCCGCAGAGAATAATTTCCGACAATGGGATAGCTTTTAAAAGCACAAAGATCAACAATTTCATTAAAAGACATGGGATAGATTGGAGACACTCTATAATTTACTATCCCAGAGCAAACAGATTGGTTGAGTCCTTCAACAAAATGTTGGTACAGATTTTAAAGAAAACATTGGATGAAAACAAAAGGGATTGGCACAACAAATTGCTAGAAGCTTTGTGGGCATACCGAACAATGTTTAGAACTCCCACTCAGTGTACACCCTACATGCTCCGGTACGGGTCTGAGGTCGTGCTACCACTAGAAATTCAGACACTATCTCTCAGAGTCGCTGTTACCAACCAACTAACAACAAAAGAAAGTACAAAGCTCAGGTTTGAGAAACTAGAGAGTCCGGAAGGAAAATGACTTGCAACACAACAAAATTTGAAACTTTATCAGGCAAAGATGATACAAGCTCATGATAAATTAGTCCGCTCAAGGACATTCAAAGTTGGTGACCTCGTCCTCGTGCTCAAAAGGCCTATTCTTCCATGCCGCAAGATAGGTGGAAAATTTGAACCAACCTAGGAGGGACCATTTGTCATTGAAAAGGTCTACGCAGGAGAAGCCTACCAGTTATTAGACTTCTGGGGCAAAAGACCCATGCTACCAACCAACGGACGATACCTGAAAACATACTACGCAACTTGATACTGCTTGCCTTCACTTGATTTGAAATTTTGAAAGTTTGATTGTTTTGGGGTTATCTATGTGTCCAAACATCTGTGACCGGGTCCAAAATTTTTGTAACAAAATTAACCTCAACATAAAAAAAAATTTTGAAACTTACACACTTCAATTATATCTTTTCAAACTTAATATGCTAATAAATTAAATAAAATTCACACAAAAATAAACGATCTCTTCATAAACTAAAATTTTCTTTAATAAATACTTTGTTTGTTCTTGTTCACGCTAAGTTTCAGCCGACTAACATTTTTTCCTGTCGTATGCAAAGAAATGTCAGGCCAGAGGTTGATCTTCATCTTTAAAGATGGCTGGAATCTTGCACTAAATGAAGAAATGGCGTCGCAGAGCGGTACTATAGATTTCAACGTGAAATTTAACCAAGTTGGCATGGATTAAGAAGGGCCTTTAATGAATTTCTTCAGTCAACAGGAAAAGGAAGGGCTGCCCTCACTACTAAGGGTGGCCACCAAAGACAGTGCGTCACTGAAAGGAAAAAATGTGATGGTACAACAGGACCCGATGGAGGTGCCCAGTCGTTTACCATCCATAATAGCTACGCCGACTGGAGGCCTAGTTGTTGTTGATAATGAAAGGATATTGTTTGCTCCGCTATGAAGAACACAGTGAAGAAACACCAGCCAAAGAAAATAGAGAGCTTTCTTACAAGAAGAGAAGAGACATTAGAAAGAGGAAGACAACTTGCTCACCCCTATTCCTGAGGGACACATTTATGATCCGGGCATGAAAGAGACCTCCTCCAGCCAGCCCACTATGGATGAGGAGCTTGAGCTTGTTACAAAGCCAAAGATACTACCAGCTTCAGATGTTCTGTGAACGGGTTGCCCTATCTGCAATGCTGAAATACCTACACGAGCGTCAGCTACAGGGGCATTCGTGGAGTGCCCGGACTGCAATGTCCTACATCTACAACACTACAGCACGTTGGAGGAATATGCATCTACCGACGATGGATCTCAGACCCCTGATTACCTAAAAGAGGCAGAGCCATATGTCCCAATGGATGCAAAGTTGTATGCTCTGCGGGTTACAGAGTCGAACATCCTGTCAGACACAGAATCATATGTTTCGTTAGAGCCAGATACAGCACCAACTTGGGTTCCCACTGATGTTCAAATGAGGGAATACCCGTGACAACTGCCGACTCTCAGTACGGTGGAATATTTTAAAATGAGCAAAGTAAATAAAAGAGACTTCAAGTTCTACGAAGAAGTACAGGGAAAATTCATCAACATACTGGAGGGATTAGAACTGTATACCAGAGTCTTCTCAGAGACTGACAAACAGAGTATTCACAACTGCATTTTTGACCTAAAGGACAGAGGTTGAGCAGGTTTACTTATGGAAAGGACCTATTCTGAGCTGAGGAAATGGATGCGAGGAAAAGGGAGAATTACTATCCAGTGTGGCTGCTGCTACAACTTCACAAATGACAGACAGAGGAATCTGCTTGGGATCCTCAGACATGATTAAGTAGATCCATTACCACCAATGATAAAGTGGATGATCAAAAGAATGGTCAAATGGAGTATTCTACCCGCTACCTGCATTCCAAATAGTTATATTATCAACATCTACAACTAGGGTGATTGCATTCCTCCACACATCGATCACCATGACTTTGTGAGGCCTTTTTGTACAGTCTCATTCATGAGTAAAAGTAACATTTTATTTGCAAAAGAAATTGACATCGTCAGCCCTGGTGAGTTCAGAGGCTCTATGGAGATTCCCCTACCAGTTGGCTTAGTGCTTGTTCTTAAAGGCAATGGTGCAGACGTTGTCAAGCATTGCATTCCAGGAGTGTGACACCGCAGGGTGTCCGTAACCTTCCGACGAATGGACGACAACAAGATGTCGCACGGATTTCAGCCAGATCCAGAGCTGGAGGAACTACTACCTTACGAGCTTTGAGTGGGTTGCACCTCTAAGCACATGCAAAGGGAACTTTTGTCCTATAGCATGGCTTAGAAGTTCAGCTCGATCAGGAGCTCATCACAGCAGGAACAGATAGTCAAAGGATTTCTTTCTACTTTACTACATTATAGCAATGTAATATGTACCAGAGATGCTTAGCCTATAATGTGTACTTGGCATGAGATATTTTGGATGTACTTTGATGCATTTTTCATATTGTATTTTTTTAGGCTTTGAACTACACTTGATTTATAACATTTTGCTGGAGTAGATTAATGAAGTTTCTTTCATAAATGTGCCTTTTTGTCAATTGCCTTTTGTGTGATGGATGGAAGCCACAAACCACACGTTGGTTCAAAATTACAATGAACAAAGAACAAAACGACAAACAAAAAAATTTTAACGATAATAAAATTTAAACAAAATAACCAATAAACAAACAACAAAACAACTCTTTTTTGAAAAAAAATAACCAACTAAAATCAAATTTTGAAAACATATTTTGAAAAATTAAATGTGATAAAAACAACAAGAAAAGAAAATAAATATGTTGAGTAGATTCTCTCAATTTCAGAGTTTCTTACTCTTTGTTCGTGCAGCACAACTATCTTTGTCTATACTAATTCTCTTCACATCCCCACGAAATTTCACATTCTGCACAAATTCCTACAAAATTCTACATATCTTCTTCAATAATGTCAACCTTTTTCACATGACACATATCTTCGGGTTTAACACCATCAATTCTCATTTTCGAATCAATCCCTAATTTTTTATTCACTACTTTTGAGGTCAGTCCTTACCTTTCGACGCTCCCTTTTGAGATTGATCTTTACCTTTCAATTCTCATTTCAAATCAGTCTTTAATTTCTGATTCACTTCTTTTGAGGTCGGTCCTTACCTTCCGACGCTCTCTTTTGAGATTGATCCCTACCTTTCAATTCTCATTTTAAAATCAGTCCCTAATTTCTGATTCACCTTTTGAGGTCGGTCCTTACCTTCCAACGCTCTCTTTTGATATTGATCCTTACCTTTCAATTCTCATTTTAGAATCAGTCCCTAATGTCTGATTCATCATTTTTTAGGTCGGTCCTTACCTTTCGATGCTCTCTTTTGAGATTGATCCTTACCTATCAATTCTCATTTTTGAATAAATGCCTAATTTCTGACTCACTCCTTTTGAGGTTGGTCCTTACCTTCCAACACTCTCTTTTGAGATTGATCTTTACCTTTCAATTCTCATCTTCGAATCAGTCCCTAATTTCTGATTCACCTTTAGAGGTCAATTCTTACCTTCCGACGCTCTCTTATGAGATTGATCCTTACCTTTCAATTCTCATTTTAGAATCAGTCCCTAATGTCTGATTCACTACTTTTAAGTTTGGTCCTTACATTCTGACGCTCTCTTTTAAGTTTGATCATTACCTATCAATTCTCATTTTTGAATCAGTCCCTAATTTCTGATTCACTCCTTTGGAGGTCGGTCCTTTCCTTCCAACGCTCTTTTTTGAGATTGATCCTTACCTTTCAATTCTCATTTTAGAATCAGTCCCTAATTTCTGATTCACTACTTTTGAGGTCGGTCCTTACCTTCTGACGCTCTCTTTTGAGATTGATCCTTACCTTTCAATTATCATTTTTGAATCAGTCCCTAATTTCTGTTTCGCTCCTTTTAAGGTCGGTCCTTACCTTCCGACGCTCTCTTTTGAGATTGATCCTTACCTTTCAAGTCTCATTTTAGAATCAGACCCTAATTTCTGATTCACCTTTTTAAGTCGGTCCTTACCTTCTGACGCTTTCTTTTGAGATTGATCCTTACCTTTCAATTCTCATTTTAGAATCAGTCCCTAATGTCTGATTCACTACTTTTGAGGTTGGTCCTTATCTTCTCACCCTCTCTTTTGAGATTGATGCTTACCTTTCAATTCTCATTTTAGAATCAGTCCCTAATTTTTTATTCACCTTTTAAAGTCAGTCCTTACCTTTTTACGCTATCTTTTGAGATTGATTGTTACCTTTCAATTCTCATTTTAGAATCAGTCCATAATTTCTGATTCACCTTTGAGGTTGGTAAGTTATCTTCTGACGCTCTCTTTTGAGATTGATCCTTAACTTTCAATTCTCATTTTAAAATCAATCCCTAATTTCTGATTCAATTTTTGAGGTCGGTCCTTACCTTCCAACGCTCCCTTCTGAGATTGATCCTTACCTTTCAATTCTCATTTTTGAATAAGTCAATAATTTCTTATTTACCCTTTTGAGGTCAGTTCTTACCTTCTGACGCTCTCTTCTGAGATTGATCCTTACCTTTCAATTCTCATTTTTGAATCAGTCCCTAATTTCTGATTCACCCGTCTGAGATCGATCCTTACCTTCTGACGCTCTCTTCTGAGATTAATCCTTACCTATCAATTCCCATTTTTGAGTCAGCCCTTAATTTCTGATTCACTCTTTTGAGGTTAGTCCCTACGTTCTGACGCTCTCTCTTGTGTTTGATCCTTGACTTTTAATCCTTGTCCTAGGATCAGTCCCTAGGTTCTGATTCTTCCATTTTCATGATCGGTCCTTAACTTTTAACCCTCTTCTAAAATTAATACCTGAATTTCAAATTCCACCCCAGGTTCAGCACTTACACACTGACTCCCATCTTCTATAAATTCCTAAAATCTGATAACTCAAAACCCACTCTCAAATCCCTATCGAGAGTCCCTACTTCTTGACTTTGATCAAATATTCACTTGCTATATTCCCCAGTGGAAGCAAATAGCACACACAATCCCACACCCCTTCTATGTCTCTTGACTTAGGAGCTTGTATTGGTTTTGCTGAGCTCGTCGATCAACGCTAATACACGCGGTGTGCTTGCCTAGCACACCCCACCTATTGGGGGTCCATTTGTTAACCTCACTTTTAGTTGAGGTCTAGTTTTTCATTTTTAGTAACCTAAGTTCTAGCCATAGGACTTCCTGTTGACTATTCCTAAAAAATTAGGAAAGAAACCCTCGCCATTAGAAATTCTAAACTCCTCTTTACTCAACTTGAAGTTCTACATATTGGTCCATAACCTCTAGCACTTAGTAGGTGGGGTCACTATGAGGGAGCTCAAGAAGAGTTCCTATAGGACTATTGGACCTTAAGGTTCGCCCTGTGTGTTGTTCTAGAGCTAAGGCACTCACCAGCAATCACCTCACTCACAACCTCTCACAAGTACAAACCTAAAATTTCCTGACATTAATCCCTTAATTTTTTGGGATACTCATGTAGATGGTCCCCTAAACCCACTGGCCCTAGACTAGGGTTTAGCTAAGACCAGTACATAGAGGACCCAAAATGGGGTTCCATTGGTCAGGGGCTTATTTATGGTGGTTGGCACCCCAACTCTACCAAAATGCCCAACCTAGCATTTTGCCCCTAAACTCCCCCAAATTACATAGATACCCTTAGGACCCTAAAGTTGGCCAAAATTTCCAAATTTTCCCAAAATAGATAAATTTATTCAAAATTCATTTCAAACCTTTTGAAAACACCCAAATTACCCAAAATCACAAAAAAATTGCCAAATTACCAAAATACCCCTCCTTAGCCCAAAATTCCAAAAATTCCAAAAAAAATCGAAAAATTCTCAAAACGTCCAAATATTCCTAATTTCATTTTTCTCATCTACCACATGACCAATTTGGCTAATTTGACCATTTTGACAAAAAAAAAACTCCCAAATTACCTTTAAAGCCCCAATTTCCCCAAACCCACATCAAATGTTCATCAAATTGGTCTCCATTTCCCCCAATTTCAATCTTAAACTCAAATTATTTTTTCATATAATCAATCTAAACCAAATCCAAGCTCAATGCGCCCATGCTTGAGCCTAATTTTTATCCAAACCAAAAGCCCCAATTTTGGCCACATGACCTAATTTCACCCAAGTAAACTTATGGCCCACTTAATTTGCCACAATTTATGTTGAAAATTTTTCATAACATTCACATACATCAAACTTGACCTTCAATTGGCCTTGGTAAAGCCTCAATTTCATTTAATTTTGACATAAGTCCAAAAGCCACAAATGTTTGCCCCAATTTGGCTATGCTTCCAAATTTCACCAAATTGATTGCCTTAACCCCAAAATTGGCACCCAATTTTTGTTGAAAACTCTTTATGATGTTTCTATTGATAATATTCAATAATCAATTTGGACTTCGCCCAAGGCTAGCCCAATCTAGACCCAAGTCTAGCCCAACCTGCCCAAAATAACCAAATCTCCAAAATCCTTCAAATTGACCCTCCAATTGAACTCAAAATCACTTCAACCCTTCACAAAAAATGTTCATTACAATCATCTACATAAACTGCATCAATCAATTGGGTTAATTGACATTGCTAGCCTAGCCAAGCCCAAGTTTTGGTGATTTGAACCCACATTGGACCCATGCACTAAAATTAGCCAAACACCCCAAACTCCACAACCATTAGTTGGACCCTAGTGACCAAGCTAAACTCCATAAAATCGCCTAAGCTAAGCCATGGACTAAAGGTCCCATAAAACAAGGGATTTTGATTCCATATTTGCTTAAGCCTTGGATATTTTTGCCAAAACTAGACCTCAACTCATTTAATTGCTTTGACATATTCCCCTAGCTCACCTGACCACCTAGCCACCTCCTCTGGCCTGCCCGGCCGGTCTAGTGGCCAGAAAACAACAAAACCGTGAGCCACCCCCGTGGAATCAAACTCATATCAAACCTAGAGGCCACCTCATCCAAATCAAATGTTAGAGCCTCTCTGCTCTCCACTTAAGCATCATTTTTTCACCCCCTTTATTGGCCATGACAGCCACCCTTAAGCCATTTTTATAAAAAGCTCCCCTCCACGGCCATGGAAGGAGAGTTGAAATTTTCTTAGAGAGAGCCCTCCAAATTTCTAACAGAGACTCTTTGAGACCTCCTCAGCTCAAGCCAGCCATTTTCCCCCACTGATTCTCACTGGGGAAGCTCAATTTTGAGCTCAAACTTCTGCCTAAAACCATGATAGAGCTCAATACACCTTCAAAGTCCACCAAACTCAAATTAAACTTACCCACACCTTCTCCACATTGAATGAAGGAGAAGCCCCATCAAATCCCCCTTCCACAGAGACCCTAGCATAGCTCCAGATCAACACCTGAAATTGAACTTGGTCAAATTCATACCTAGACCTTTCACTACAGCAAGAGGCTCAATCCCTACCCTCCTTGTACCTCAACGAACGTGTCGAGCACCTCTGATTTAAGCTTCCCTTCTCAGAGCAAAGGTTTTGAACTCCCTCTCTTATCGAGCCTATTTTGATTCTCTATTTGCTTAGGCTTAATTTCATGGCATCTTAACCATATGGATATGTTCCTCTAGTCTAGACGAGTATTTTAAAAAAATTCATTCAATTTGGTTGAGAAATAAGGGAGATATCAAGCCTTAAAGATGGACGGTTCTAAGGCTAGGCCATTAGGGACGATGATGGAAAGTCATCTGATCGCGTGTTTATCTCATCAATGGATGAGATCAAGTCGGACAGCGCTCCCTTACATGAACAGCGGGCCTAGTCACCGCGGAGGTGGATGGCGGCGTCAAATAGGAGCGCGCCGCGTGGAGCTTCGGATCCGCGTAGGTTGACATGGCGTCGCACGTTTAAATAGATAAATAGAGATTTAAATAAATCAGAAAATGTCCCTAAACTTTGAAAATTTATATCTTAGTGTAGAAAAATCATAAAAATAAAATAAAAATGTCCTAGTGCTCAGTGAATAGAGGAAAACAATGTGGAAATAATTTAAAGTTTATTTGATGCATATTTAATTTTTAATTAAATAAATATTTTTTGTGTCTTTTAATTCTCCATGCATGTAGACATTTCACCACGGTTTGATATTTTGGCATTTTATTGCCTCTCTCATGGGGAACATTCTCTGATTTTTTCAAAATTAGAGAAGATCTCTATACAGAGATCCATATTTTTCATGCATATGTCAATTATTTGCATAAATTAATCATAATAATTAGCATGTTACTTAGAAAAATCCAAGAAAATTTTGGTAGGTCTACTACGGCCAGAGAACTACTTCAAAAATATTACATGAGCCAAGTCATTCAAAACACACATAATCTTTAAAAACCCTAAAACGCAAAGATAATTAATTTTGGGAAATACATACATCAAAATGACTTGATTTTTTATCTCCATTATTGATCAAGACTTTGATAACTCCCCATAAAAAATTCAAAAATTTTTGAACTCATTTGATAACTCAAATTGATTTTCTAAGTTAGATGAAATTTTTGACACAAATAATTTTTAATAATAAAAATATAACTCAAAAAATTATAAAAATTAGTTTCTTGAGTTCTCTGTGATTAGAGAAATTTTCGAAAAATAAAGTTATAATTAAAATAAAAACTTCATTTTTAGCCTATTTTTAAATATTTAAAATAATTAAAAAATGATAAAAATCAAAAAAATAATAAAATTCATGAAAATATTCTAAATTATTTTATAGGCATTTAAGAATAATTTAAATATTTTTCCCAATTTTTTAAATGAAGATATTGAATTTTAAAGCGTAAAATAATTTTTAAAAGGCTAAAAAATGGATTTTCACCAAAATAATTCCAATAAATCAAAGAAAATCATAAAAATGTAAAATTTTCTTCTTTAGGTTCTCTGACCCCAGGGAGATTTTTCAAAAATATAAAACTTAATTTTTAACGCTTAAAATGCTCCATGAATTAAAACAATTCTTAAAATTCAAATATAATTCAATAAATCATGAAACTTTGTCCAAATAGTTTCCTGATCTAATTCTACCTCCAATAAAAATTTTAAGAGATTAGGCTTTGCCTTGTTCGAGTTATAGAATTTTCTTTGAAAAATCCTATTTTTGCATAAAAATAATTATGTAAATTAAATTAAATTTTAAAAAATCACATATTCTCCTGTGATGGCTTGACTGACCCATGAGTAAGGTAAGATAAAAATTTCAAAGTCATTTGAATTAAATTTGACAAATTATGAAGTGATAGAGTCTTCGGGGCAAAAATATAATTTTGGAAGTTTAGCCTTAATTAACATTTAGGCTTAATTCAAGGAGGGAAAAGGGTAACCTCTGATTTTAACTAATTCATTTAGATGATTGAAACCAAAATGGGATTAATTGGTAGAAACCAAACTCTTTTTTTTCTAATTAAAAAATAAAATTGTAATTTCCTAAAATTATTAAAATTTTGAAGTTCATTAAATTAAATAACCTTAGACTTAGGGGTATGACTTTGGAAGTTGATAACTCACTAATTTAATACCCCTATTTGAGGTTTAAATTATTTTCAAAAGTTTTAAAAATGAATCATGATCACTTAAAATTTTAATCTTTTTCAAAAATAACTAAGACATCCACCAAAACCTTAAGGGCTTAGTAATGAACTAGGTTAAATCAAATATGATTAAAGGAGGATTAGAAACATAATTAAAATTGAACATCTTTAAAACACTACAAGCCCAAATTAAAAAGTTGGTTGAGTGCCTTCATAACATTAACTTGCCCCTTCTAAGGGTCTTCACGCACATAATTTACAAATTAAATGATAAATGATAATTACCCAACACTTAAGGGTAATTGAAACAACAATGTTCACTGAGCATTAAAAGGATTTTTGTAGGATGGATTTATTAAGCAACATAATAAGTTCAAATTAGCTTGAGATTTTTCACCAGGCAGTGAGAGCGAAGCATGGACCTGTTTCTTCCTCCAGATCTGTTGGATACCACGGAGGTCTACTAAACCTAATGTGATTTGCTTAACAAGAATCATCCTAAAACAAACTAATAGGGACCCACCAAGATATGACCTAGGGTTTAGGTAACCAAAACTTTACTTTCTTGCTTCATATAAATTGCCCTGACATGCATTTTGAGTTTTCAGGTGGTGGAACCAGAAGACTCGTCAGGTACGCTTTTACAGTTTACAGTGTCATCTTTCCTTTAATGTTAACACAAACCTGAATGCTAAACAACAATGTCACCCTGCATGAAAACTAAAACTCTAATGATATCCACAAAACCAAAACCAAAACCAAAATTAAAATCAACCAAGATAAAATTCACCGCCATAACATTCAAAATATAAGATAACTCAAAATTTAATCACAAACATCATACAAAACCATGGCTACAACTAAATTAAGACATCTCTATCAGATGATCGGGAATCCCTTGGAAGAGGTAACCTACGGTTGCTAATGAGGCTTCCTATGGTCTAAATGAAATTATGGAACTCATTAAGTTGAGTTTAGAAAATTCATTTGGACTAAGTGAATCCAAAAGAAAATAGTGGGATCGGAATGAGGGACCCGTAGGATCTTAACCTGTGTCGCTCTAATCAACTTTAACATCCCCCATAAAACTTAAAGAACTTCAACCATAGGGTCACCTGATTTGACATCATAACTTGACACCCTAGAAAACTCAAACTCATCACAGTAAGGAGCTTGGAGCTAGCATGTTTGGCAGTATGGCCATCTTCAACAGTAAAATTTGTCTTCCTCAGCTAAACCAATTTCCTTCCTTAGAATTAAAAAACAAAGCTATAGGACATTGAAGTAGTTTGCTTATGCAACATAAATCTTCACCTCATCTTTAGGCCTTTGTACAGCTCTGTTGTACAATCTAAGCTCTAACTCGCCTTAGGATTCCAAGGTTCTCGTTCGTCATGTCCTAAATCCTCACAGCTTCCAGGCTATTTGTGTGATCGTTCCACACAAATATAAGCCCTAATTAAATTAAATTGGTAGGATGAAACACTCAAATAATTTCTCCTTAAAACTGAAGCCAAACATTAGGATAGCTTGGGAAATCAACAAGGTTCTCCCACGGATCTATGACATCCCCTGGTTCTTCCTTCTTTGGACTCTACAATAAATGTTCCAAATTTGAATCATTCCCATTTCACACATCTTTATCTGATTTTGTTGAAAATTCCTATCCTTTTAAAATGCTTGAAGATAATATTTCCTGATTTTTATCAAAAGTTTTCTTAGGTGGCTTTGTCATTTAAGATGTAATTAATTATAGGGGCTTACCCATATAGGAAACTTCTCTGAACCCAGCTTAATATAAACCCTATTTAAATCTTCATATTAAATAAAGGAAATTGTCGAAAAATTAAATGGTTTCGCAGACCAAACGAACGTCATACATTTTTCAATTTATTTGATCGAGCCTCATCCTCAAGACTTGGTTATCCTTTGGGATAGATACAGGATTTGAGGTACAGTGCTCTTTCATTTTAAACTATGAAAAATCCTTCGGGATAGATACAAGATTTGAGGTACAATGCTCTTTCATTTAAACTATGAAAAATATGGTTGGGATAGATACAGGATTTGAGGTATAACGCTCTTTCATTTAAACTATGAAAAATATGGGGTTAAATTGATTTCATGTTTTCTTTCTAAACATTAAAATGTCCTTCCAAAGCAGGCAACGGGATTTCGATTCCGGTGACCGACACCTTCTTACAGGCAACTTCTCCAACCAAAAATAGTGCCTAAAAATAATTATGTAAATTAAATTAAATTTTGAAAAATTATATTTTCTTCTCTGATGTTTTAATTGACCCATGAGTAAGGTAAGATAAAAATTTTAAAGTCATTTTAATTAAATCTGACAAAATATGAAGTATAAAGCCTTAGGGGCAAAAGTGTAATTTTGAAAGTTTAGCCTTAATTAACATTTAGGCTTAATTCAAAGGGGGAAAAGGGTAACCTCTTATTTTAACTAACTCATTTAGATAATTTAAATCAAAAGGGGATTAATTGGTAGAACCCAATCTCACTTTTGTTAATTAAAGGATAAATTTGTAATTTCCTTAAATTATTAAAATTTAGAAGCCTAGTCAAATAAATGATCCTAGACTTAGGGGTATGGCTTTGGAAGTTAATAACTCACTAATTTAATACCCCTATTCGATGTTAAAAGTTTTAAAAATAAATCATCAGCACTTAAAATTTTAATTTCTTTCAAAATAACTAAGACATCCATCAAAATCTTAAGGGCTTAGTAGTGACCTAAGGTAAATCAAATTTGGTTAAAAAAGGATTAGAAAAGTGAACATAGCTAAATTTGACACCTTTGAACACCACAAGCCCATGTTAAAACTCAAATTAGCTAAATGACTTTGATAACACTAACTTGCCTCTTTAAGCGTCTTCACCCACATAATTTACAAATTAAATCACAAATGATAATTTCTCTACTCTTAGGGATAATTGAAACATCATCATTAGTTGAGCATTAAAGGTATTTATAGGATGTTCTATTAAGCAAAATAATAAGTTTAAATGAGCTTGAGACTTTTCACCAGGTGGTGAGAGGGAAGCATGGACCTGTTTCTTCCTATAGACATGTTGGATACCTCGGAGGTTTACTAAACTTAATATTTTTTGCTTAAAAAAATCATCCTTAATCAAACTAATAAGGACCCACCAAGATATGACCTAGGGTTTAGGTAGGTCACCAAAACCTTACTTTCCTGCGTCATATAAAATGCCCTGACATGCATTTTGAGTTTCAGATGGTGGAACAAGAAGACTCGCCAAGTATGCTTTACAGTTTACAGCGTCATCTTTCTTGTACTTTCATACAGTACTTCTGATGTTAACACAAACCTGCATGTTAAACAACGATGTCACCCTACATGAAAACTAAAATATATAAAGATAGCCACAAAACTAAAACCAAAACCAAAACTAAAATAAACTAAGATAAAATTCACCCTCACAACATTCAAAATATAAGACAACTCAAAATTTAATAACAAACATCACACAAAACAACAATTGCAACTAAATTAAGACGTCTCTATCGGATGATCGGGAATCCCTCAGAGGAGGTAGCTTACGACAATTAAGATGTCTATATCGGATGATCAGGAATTCCTTGGAGGAGGTAACCTATGGTTGCTAATCGAGGTCTTCCCACGGTCTAAATGAAATTATGGAACTCATTAAGTTGAGTTTAGTAAATTCATTTGGACATAAAATGTCTCCATTGGAAGATCGGGAACCCCTAGGAGGAGGTAACCTACGGTTGCTAACGAGGCTTCTATCTCTATAGGATGATCGGGAATTCCTCGGAGGAGGTAACCTATGATTGCTAACGAGGCTTCCCTCTCTATTGGAAGATCGGGAACCCTCGGAGGAGGTAACCTACGGTTGCTAACGAGGTTTTCCGCTAAATTAAAATGTCCTTATTGGAAGATCGGGAACCCCTCGGAGGAGGTAACCTACGGTTGCTAACGAGGCTTCCCAAGGTCTAAATGAAATTATGGAACTCATTAAGTTGAGTTTAGTAAATTCATTTGGACTAAGTGAATCAAATAGAAAACAGTGGTGCTATAACAAAGGAACTGTAGGATCCTAACGGGTGTCACTCTAATCAACTTTAACATCCCCCATAAAATTTAAAGAACTACAACCATAAGGCCACCTGATTTGAAATCATAACTTGACACTCTAGAAAACTTAAAATCGTCATGGCAATGAGCTTAGAGCTAGCACGGCCATCTTCAATAGCAAAACATGTCTTCCACAGCTAAACCAACTTCCTTCCTTAGAATTAAACAACCAAGCCATAGGATTTTGAGATTTTCTGTTATGCAACATAAATTCTCATCTCATCTTTAGGTTTTTGTACAGCTCTGTTGTACCATATAAGCCTTAACTCGTCTTAGGATTCTGAGGTTGTCATCCTTCACGACCTAAATCCTCACATCTTCTAGGCTAATTGTGTGATCATTTCATACAAATATAAGCCCTAAATAAATAAAAATTGGCACGATGAAACATTTAATAAATTCTCCTCAAAATTGAAGCCAAACAATAGGATAGCTTGGGAGGTCACCGAGGTTCTCCTCTGGATCCATGACAACCCCTAGTTCTTCCTCCTTTGGATTTTAAAAACAAAATGTTCCAAATTTGAACCAATCCCTTTTTACACCTCTTTGTCTGATCTCATTGAAAAGTTCTATCCTTTTGAAATCCTTGAAGATAATATTTCCTGATTTTTATCGAATGTTTTCTTAAGTGGCTTTGGTCATTTAAGATGTAATTAACTATAGGGGGCTTGCTCTTATAGGAAACTTTTCTGAACCGAGCTTAACATAAACCCTATTTAATTCTTCATATTAAATAGGAAAAATTGTCAGAAAATAAAACGGTTTCACAGACCAAACGGACGTCATATATTTCTCAGTTTATTTGATCGAGCCTCATCCTCAAGTCTTGTGTTTATCCTTTAGGATAGATATAGGGTTTGAGGTAGAGCGCTCTTTCACTTAAACTATGAAAAATATGGGTTCAGTTTGATTTCATATTTTCTAAACTTAAATCTATATATAAATTAAAATGTCTTTCTGAAGCGGGCAACGGGATTTCGACTCCGGTGACTAACAGCTTCTTACGGGCAACTCCCCCAAACCAAAATAGTGCCGACAATGCCATTGTTTTGAAATTTGATTAAGTGATGAAGTAGGAAAACTAATATACCTTCATCTCGTACTTCCCACATATCACTTTCATCCGTCAGAAATTTATAAATATCTTGCATCAAATCTCACGTAGGAATGAAATTTGCATAATGACAAATTGAAACATTTTCTATCATATATAATTCATTAATCCTCGCAGGAGTAAATGGTACAGCCTTACGTCAAACAATGACAACTCCTTGGGTAATTCCATGTACATTTGCATAGAACTCCTTCATTACAGGTATAACAACCGCAGGGGTAGTGTAACACAGAACTTCCAATCGCCTTTGCAGAATGATCTTTTCAACTAGAGCACTTGGATTGATCAACCCATGATTAACAAATCCTCTTTGCTTGATCAATCTCTTCTTCGTAATAATTTTATCTTAAAATCTCTACACATCCAAATTAATAAAATTTCTTCTATTAAAAGCTCCATACCTCGAATTATTTCTGAAATTGGAAGCCATGGAATCTAAAAATAGGAAATTTCTATGCATCATAGGCAGTTTTTAGAACTTTAAAAACACCTCTCGTCAGTTATTATGGAGTGAAATCCCACTAAAGCCCGCCAAAAGTCGCAGGAACTGTCCAACCGCCCTCAGCACCGCCGATGCTCTCAAAGGGTGCTGATGACGCTGAGATCAATTTCCTTGGTCGTCGTCGGCGCCAGTGGCCAAATTTTTATGATTTTTTTTATTTTTTATTCAATTAAATCTCAACTTTTCTTTCATTATCAATATTAGGCTTAATTTATAATAAATTTAATTGTGTGGGATTATTATCTATTAAAATATAAGACACTTAACAAACTAAATAGTAATACATAAACATATAAGTATGGGTTGCCTCCCATAAAGTGCTTGGTTTAATGTCGTCAGCCCAACATACCATTTGTTTAGTTGGGTTGACTTAACATTAAAACTTCTTTAAATTGGGGTAAGTTCCCTTCATAATATTGTTTCAAACGATGCCCATTAACTTTAAATATCATTCCAGTGTTAGGTTCTTTAATCACAACAGTTCCATAATGATATGCTTTAATTACTTTAAATGGCCCTAACAATCTAGATTTATGTTTTCCTGGAAACAATCTCAACCTTGTATTATATAATAGAGCTTCTTGTCCAGGTTCAAATTTCTTCTGAATAATCTTCATATCATGCCATATTTTCATTTTCTCTTTATAGATTTTTTCATTATCATATGTTTTATTTCTAATCTCCTCAAGTTCATTGAGTTGCAATAATCTTTTCCACTAGCATCTTTTAGATTAAAATTAAATTCCTTAATATCCCAAAATGCTTTATGCTCTAATTCTACATGTAAGTGGCATGTTTTTCCAAATACCAGTATGTATGGAGACATTCCTATAGGAGTCTTATAATAAGTTCTATATGCCAATAATGTTGTGCCAAGTCTAGCAGACCAATCTAATTTATAAGGATTTATAGCCTTTTCTAAACTGCATTTAATTTCACGATTTGATATCTCTGCTAGACCACTAGTCTGAGGATGATAAGCAGTAAAGAATCTATGCATAATATCATATTTCTTAATTAATTATTTGATTCTCTTATTCTTGAAATGAGATCCTCCATCAGTAATAATTATTCTCGACAATCCATATCTTGTAAAAATATTATTAATTAAAAATTTAGAAACACTCCGAACATCACATCTAGGTACAGAAATAGCTTCAATCCATTTGGAGATATATTCAACAGCAAGTAATATATATATATATTTCCAAATGAAGGCATAAATGGTCCCATAAAATTTAATCCCCATACATCAAAAATTTCAACTTCCAATGTGTAATTTAGAGGAATTTCATTTCTTCTAGATATATTTCCTACGCGTTGACATCTATCGTACATTTTAATATATTCATTAACATCTTTAAAAATAGGAGGCTAATAAAATCCAGCTTGTAAAATTTTATATGAAGTTCTATTTGTTCTGAAATGTCATCCAAATTCATAATCATGGCATCTTTCAATTATCTGTTGAGTTTCTTCATAAGGCACGCATCTTCTAACAATTAGATCTTTATATTGTTTATATAAATATGGGTCATCCCAAAAATAGTCTTTTGAATCATATATAAACTTCTTTAATTGTGACTTTTTTATATCATGTGGTAGAATATCACTTACAATATAATTTGATATATCAGCATACTACGGCACATCCATTTCATCAATACTATATAATTGTTCATCAGAGAAATTCTCTAAAATTTCATTTGCAAAATTAGTTAATATTTCCATTTCTATTCTAGTCAAATGATTAGCTATATGATTATCATTTCCCTTTCTATCAATCAAAGCAAAATCAAACTCTTGCAATAGAAGTATCCATCTAATTAATCTTGGTTTAGTATCCTTCTTTTGCATTAAATATTTAATAGTAGAATGATCTGTATGCAATATATATTTAGTTCCAATTAAATAAAGTTTATATTTATCAAAGGCATAAATAATAGCTAATAACTCTCTTTCTATAATAGTATAATTAATTTGAGCCTTATTTAGAGTCTTGCTAGCATAATGTATAACCTTAAAAACTTTGTTGTGCATTTGTCCTAATACAGCTCCAATAGCATAATCGCTAGCATCACACATTATTTCAAATGGTTTTCCAAGTTAGGTGGTACTATTATAGGTGCAATGACTAATTTTTTCTTTAATAATTTAAATGCTTTTATGCATTGTTCATTAAAATCAAATTTCGTATATTTTTCTAAAAGTTGGCATAAATATTTAGTTATTTTTGAAAATTTTTTATGTAACGCCTGTAAAAACCATCATGTCCTAGAAAACTTCTCACCCATTTAACACTAGTAGGTGGTGGTAATTTTTCTATAACTTGGATTTTTGCAGGATCCACTTCCATGCCTTTTTCATAAATTTTATGCCCAAGTACAATACCTCGTGCAACCATAAATTGACATTTTCCCCAATTTAGAACTAAATTGACTTTTTCACATACTTATAGAATTTTTTTCTAAATTATTAAGGCATAATTCAAACGAAGTTCCAAATACAAAAAAATCTTCAATAAACACTTTTATTCCATGTTCTATAAAATTACTAAAAATTGACATCATACATCTTTGAAATATTACAAGTGCATTGCATAGTCCAAAAGACATTCTATGAAAAACAAATGTTCTATATGAGCTTCTCTTGATCCTCTGGAGCAATTAGAATTTGGTGATAACTGGTATATCCATCAAAAAAATAATAAACTTATTCCCTGCCAATCTATCCAACATTTGGTCTAGAAAGAGTAAAGGAATGTGATCTTTTCTGGTGGCCATATTTACTTTTCTATAGTCAATGCAAATTCACCAACCAGTTACTTGTCTTATTGGTATTAATTCATTTTTCTCTTATTCTTCAACAATCTCTCCTCCTTTCTTTGGAACATAGTGAATTGGGCTTACCCAAACACTATCTGAAATAGGATATATAATTCCAGCATCTAGTCATTTTAAAATCTCTTTTTTAACAACTTCATTTATTATCGAGTTTAATCTTCTCTGAGGATCAGCTTTAGGTTCATATTTTTCATCTAATAAAATTATGTGCATACAAATTGAAGGACTAATTCATTTAATATCCGCTAAAGTCCATCCAAAAGCCTTTTTATACTTTTTCAACATTTCTATTAACTTTTCTTCCTGAATTTCAGTTAACTCGGAAGATATAATAACAGGCAATGTAGATGATTCTCCTAAAAATACATACTTTAAATGGGCAGATAATATTTTTAATTCAAGTACAGGTGGTTTAATACTTGAAGGAATAAGATCTTTACTATCGTTTTTCAACAAGTCTAACGTTTCAAATTTGCTCTGAATATAATCCAAATCTTCTTCTTTAATTTCATCTTCATTTTCAAAAATTTCTCCTTGCTTAAATTTATCTTCGAATTCTTTCTTAAACTGTTCATTACTTAAATACTCAGCTACTTCCACCCTGAAACATTCATTATCTTTTTCTATTGCAGGATATTTCATAGTTTTTGCTACATTAAATTTTACTTCTTGATCATTAACTCTCATTGTTAATTCTCCTTTTTGTACATCCATTACAGCTCTTTCTGTTGCAAGAAATGGTCTCCCTAAAATAATAGGAATCTCTTTATCTTCCTCATATCCAATACCATAAAGTTTACAGGCCAATCAAATTTATCTACTTTGACTAGTACATCTTCTATAACTCCTTTTGGATAAATTATTGATCAGTCAGCTAACTGAAGAGTTACAGTAATAGGGAAAATTTCTCCTAAATCTAAATGTTTAAAGATCGATAAGGGCATAAGATTGATACTCGCTCCTAAATCACATAAAGCCTTTCCATAAAACTTTTCACCAATTGCACAAGGAATAGTAAAGCTACCAGGATCTTTTAATTTTTCAGGAAGCTTTTTTCTGGATAATAGCACTACACTCTTCACTGAGTGCAACGATCTCATGATCTGTAAACTTCTTTTTCTTATTTAGTATATGCTTTATAAAATTTGCATAACTTGGCATTTGTTCCAAAGCTTCAACAAAATAAATATTTATCGTTAACTTATTAAGGATTTCCAAAAATTTTGTAAATTTTTTATCTTTTATTCTTCTGCTTCAGTCTTTGAGGAAACAGAGGTAATGGTTTTCCTACAGGAACCTGTGTTTGTTCATTTTCCATTTCTTCCTTCTCTTCATCAACTTCAGTTTCTCTTTGGATCCATATTTCAATTTCTTTTCCACTTCGTAATTGAATAGCTTTAATTTGTTTTTTATTTTGATCTTTTGGATTAACTTCCACAGTACTCAGAAGAATTCCAGATGGTCTGTTACTAAGTGCAGTAGCAATATGTCCTAATTGATTTTAAATATTTTTAATAGCAGCTCCTTAATTTTGTATTTGATTTCCCATATTCAACATCACTTCTTCTATTGTCAACTTCGTTTCCTTAACTTGTGGATTATGATTAGAGTTAAATCCTGGAGGATAATAAGGTCGAAAACTAGGATTTCCTTGATTGTTCAGATTTTCAGATGGATTCGACGAATTGTTATAATTATTCCAACTAAGATTAGGGTGATTTTTCAATAATTAGAATAGGGATTATTATTTCAATTATTTATAGTGTTTAAAGTTTCATAAGATTGTTGAGTATCAATAATCTGTCCTGGTGAATTTTTTTTCTAATACTGGGGGTATTTGAGAATAGTTCACTCCTATTTGATTAATCATTTTAGAAATAGTAGCAATTTGAGATGTCAAAATAGACATTGCATCAGAATCATGAATATTGGCTACTCTTTAAGTATTTACCCTTTCAGAGGACCTTTGAAAATTTTTAGTAGTCATTTTTTCAAATAAAGAATATGCATCATCAAAAGGTTTTGACATTAATGATCCACCCGTAGCAGCATCTATAATAGATCTTAATGATCCTACCAATCCATTGTAAAAGGTTTGAATTATTAACCAATCTGGCAAAGCATGGTTTGGACATTTTCTAAGAAGATCCTTAAATCTTTCCCGGACTTCATATATCGATTCCCCTTCAAACTGACAAAAAATGTAATATCATTTCTAAGCTTAGCGGTTTTCATGGGTGGAAAATATTTAGCCAAGAATTTTTATGATAAATCTTCTCAAGTTCTAATAGATCCGGGTGCTAATAAATTTAACCAAGCCTTGGCTTTATCCCTTAATGAAAAAGGAAAAATTATAAGCCTAACACCATCATTAGACACTCTGTCATATATAAATGTAGCACAAATTTCAAGAAAACTAGCAAGATATAAGTTAGAATCTTCAGTAGGTGATCCTCCAAACTGATTATTTTGTGTCATTTGGATAATAGCAGGTTTAAGCTCAAATGAATTAGTAGCAACATCAGTATTTTGAATAGTTAAATGAAGTTCATCTGCTGTCGGATTTGCATAATCTTTTAAAGGTCTTTGTCTATTTTCATTTATTGGATTTATTATATTATTCACCATTTCTTTCAAATTTTTAGTCTCTTTGTTGTTTTTGAATTTTTCTAATAGTACATTCTAATTCTGAATCGTAAGGTACTAAACCTTCAAATCCAATATTTCACATAAACAAATAAAGCAAGCAAGGTAAAATTTCTTAAAAAATACAATCTTAATTAAATTTCTTTTTGGATTTTTTTAAATATATTTTTTAGGTTTTTATAAATTTGTATGCATATATTCTCTAAATTTCCTAATTTATCAAAACTATTTAATTTAATTAAATTTAACTGTTACCTTCCCCGGCAACGACGCCAAAAACTTGATCCCGAATTTTTATGTGTAAGGATTTATGAAGTTGACACCACTACAGCACCAAAAACTTGATCCTTATATGAAAATTAAGTTGTGTAAAATATATATAATTATAAGCAGTTAATAATGGGATTCTACGCAAGTATATGTATCGTTATCAAGTAATAATGGACTTTCTATTTAAGTCCCAAATATCGATCCCACGGGGAAAGTGTAAGTTAGTAATGATAAATTTTAATAGAAAATTTATAGAAAATCAAACGAAATCACTGTCACTAATTTTGAATATTGAGATTTTAACTAAACTAAATTACTTAACTATTAGAAAAACGAAAATACAACTTTTAAATATTAAATACTAATCTAAGAGCTATGTTTAAGTAATGAAGATTTCTTATGTGAAAAAGCATCCTTCCCGCTACAATGAAATTCTGGTTAAATGAGATTAAATAAATATTTTTAATATGTATTGTGCCAAATAAGAGCAATTTTAATTCTCTACCCTGATATAGTGCAAAGAAAAATTTGGTTAATCTTAGGTTTAGTTCCTAAATCCGTTGCTAGGCTAGGAGGATACCGGCTCCCACTCCACAGCTCCCACTTCCCTTCACCTGAAGGCTAACTCTCGCTTTAGTTTTTAAACACTAAGACCAAAATTGGGGATTTTAGTTTGTCACTCTAAAGATTCTCCAATTTTATACCGAACAAAGAATATTTCTTGCACTTAATTCCATGAACGAATTTCTCCTTCATGAAATCAAATGTGATCCTCACTCTATTGTAGAACTCATACTCTATTTCGCGAATCATATGTTTCACAACATATTTTAACAAATCAATTGGCCAGACTAAAAAGTAAATTAAGTTTGGAGTTGAAAAATTGTCACAATTTATTTTATATTTTAATTATCGCACATTCATTTTATCTCTTCATTTCACCATATCTCAGAGTAGTGGGAAAGATAAAGGGAACTACTCAAACTTCATAAGAAAGATACGATAAAACACAAATTTCATATATAAAATAAGGTTCATACAACACTAAATAAACAAACAAACTTATCTGGAGCTCTTTCTCAAAGCAAATCCTTTGTAGCCTTTCCTTAGAAATGCAGGAAGAAAAATTCTCTCACTTTTCTCCTTCTCCAACACTCTTACGGAAAGTTTCACTAAATCTCACCACAAAAATTTTAAACTATGAAAGCAAAATCACTAATTGACTCCAATATGGTTGTGGAATGGAATGATGTGGAGCGAAAAATGAACGTAAAGGAGTGAAAAACGTAGAGGAGCCAATTTTTTTATGTCGGCCCCAAATAGAGCCCAAGGTCGGTTCTCCAAGAGGTGCCTCCAAAAACTCTTCAAAAAGTCATATAAATACATCGAACCTTCTAGAAACAGGGTCTGCACCGCCTTTGGCGCTGTTGGCGCTAGTCTAGCGTCATCGGCGCTGAGTAAAAATCTTCAGCGTTAAATTGTTCTGCGCTCGGCGCTGACCTCGGCACTGCCGGCGCTAAGCATTTCTTCAAAATCTTAATTTTGACTCTAAATTTCATCCTTTTTGCTTTTTTTTTATGCCCTAAAAATCAACAACCTGCAAGAAAACATCAAAATATCTTTTATTAAAGTGCAATATCACCAAAAATGAGTATAAATTATGGGTCTAAAAATGCATATATTTTCAGTGTATCATCATTTGCACAAACAAGAAATCAAAATTAAAACTAAGTGTAGTCATAAAGATAAACACTTATCTCAAATCCTCTCCACCAAATATCTTGAAGTTTTTTTGAATGCTCTTGCTTCACTCACAATACAAAACTAACACTCAAAATGAAAAGAAAAGTGGCCAGCGGTGGCGGTTACTTTGATGAATGGTGGCTCTAATGGCTGATGGCTAGCCTCTTCTCTTGAAGATCCAAGTCTTCTTTAATAAAAATCCAAAAGATGCCTTGGTGTCTCTTCAAAATGTGTCTCAATTCAATAAATCTTCTAGAAGTTCCTCCTTTCAAAATCCAATTGAATGAATTTTCATGTCCATGGGTTGTTTCCCACATTTTTTACCAAGGGTTGTTTCAAACACATCTTCAAAAATTCATCTAAATTCAATGAATCATCAAATAATTATTTCTGGCACTTAAGCGCAGGGCACCTGGCGCTTAGGCGCGAGCCTCTAGCGCATATGCGCCCTAGTCCAATTTTTGAACAGTCTTTATTTTTGCTCCAAATTTGACCATTTTTCACTCTTTTTAGCATTTTTCATCGATTTAATTGTACCTGAAAGTAAAACACACAAAAACCTTTCATTAAAGCACAATATCTCAAAAATAGGCATAAAAATTTGTATAAAAATACTATATATTTTAGGTGTATCAATGACCACCAAACTGGTATGCATGCTCTTTATATATAGTTGAGAAGATTATGCAAATTACAGAATATAATTTAGGTTACTAGATTGACCTGTGGAGAAAATTGATAATTTTAGAGTTTCGGGGGTGATATTCATGCCTAAAAATTTTATATGAAAGATTTCATGTAAATATTGTTTCAAAATAATGTCAAATTTATTTGCATGTTCTTTAGATACAACAATAAATATCATGCAATATTTAGAATGAAGTTCTGAGTCCTGAAATAATTTTGAGAGAGACAATTTTTTTGTTTCACTTATGAAGGCTAATTCAACCTTGTTTTTCAGTTTATCTTCAATTAGTCACAACTGGTTTCTAGTTTTTTTGGTTTGTTGTTTAGATTTTGAATTCATTTAATATTCAGTCTACGCAAAGCTTAGCGAAGTGTAAATGGTGGGAAGAGGTTTAGTCTAAAAATCTGGTCAACAAATGGACCGCCAATATATGCGGGGAATTATACAAAATATAGAGCCCATATTGGTGTTGACCTACATGATCAACCGAGTTCAAGAATGGAGGCATTGATATTCAACTTATGAGTTTAGAATTTGAAGGATACATATGAAGATTTGAAGTTCTTTTTTTTTTTTGTTATAAGAGATTTTTAAATTATGTTTTCCTTTTGTTTATGGTTTGAGTTTGAAGGTTTAAAATTGATTATTCAACAGATTTTTATGTCAACCACTTTTCCTTCATTTACATTGTACTGATCTTCACTTGAGTTGGATTTGAAGGTAAACCTTGAAATAGCCTTAACCCCAAAATTATCATTTTCTCTCTTATGATTATTGTATGGCTCAAAATTTCATTTTGAAAGTTACACGAGGTTCATTTTTGTATTTAAAGACCATGGAAACAAGTTCGATGATTATTTAAAACTTTTTTTTATGTGAAACTTTCAATTCAAAATTTTTTTTGCAAAAATATTGCTCTCTAAAACCCTAAAATTATCATCATAACTCTATTTTCTTCCTTTTCTTTTCTTTCACTAGAACATTCTTAAGAGAGAAACTATGGCGCATGGAGGGGGTGGTCGTTGTCTCCCACTCACTTCAAGGATCTTTGGAGTTGGGGTGGCGGTATTATGGTGGAAGGTGGTTCTCATGATGGGGCTGGCGGTGGAGTTAAGGTTGATGACAGTTGTGCAAACCATCTTTCGACAATGAACCCTATCGGGAGATATTGCTCATGTTTTAAGATTGAAGGTAAGGAAGAGCTCAGAAACGTTGAATCAGGACTCCTTGACATACAGAAGTACGCTATATGTGATGACAACCCTATTTTTCTTCAAGTAACGCTAGGCTCAACACCTCAACCAATGGCGCTTGCTTGACGGTTCTCAAAATGATAGTGACAATGCTATGAGAATGGATTCTCCCTTTGCTACCATTGCTGACACAAGATTGGTTGTAGAACCTCCAAACAAAAATGGGGATCTTGATATGCAACCTACCGATATTGAGGTTGAGCCTTCATAACAATATAGTCATCTTCTGTTAAAGTATAGGGGCAGGAGGTGCTCTAAGACGATCCAAGGAGTAGATGAGGATAACTCATTGTTTGTTACTCATCTAGAATGTGGTAATAATTTGGATGTGGGCTTGTCTGATGAGTCATTTGGGCCAACTAAAATTGTCCAAAAAGACAACATGTAGTGTGTTAATGACTTGCAACTAAGAACTACTAATACACAAATTAATGCATCAAATCCTAAAAGCTTTTCATCTTGCAAAGATTTTTTTGTAGTTGTCAATTCTACAGCCTCAACAGTTCTCAATACTCCTAGTACTAATTAACGATTTCTTATGCTTGAAGAAATGCCCCAACGTCAATGTTGTATAGAAGCTTGGATTTTATTTCCCACCTCCAATCTAACCGTGGGAAAGAACTTATGCAACATTGGGTCTGTTCGGGGTAGTTCCGGATTATTAATAATTTGCTAATAAGTTGTTGATCAACAGCTGATCTTGATAAGTTGGCTGTTTGTTTAGTTTGTACGTTTGGAAACAATTGATTTGCAATTGTTTCTAGATAAATGATCACTCTGCTCTTACGCAGTGATACTGTTTACGACAGAACTATCTTAAANTTAGAGTGACAGACTAAAATCCCCAATTTGGTCCTATCGTTTGGGTGCTGAAGTGTAGATGTTAGCCCTCACTTGAGGGGAACGTGGGAGCTCCAAAGTGAGAGCCGATATCCTCCCAGCTTAGCCGCAGATTCAGTAAACAAGCATAGGATTAGTCAATGTTCTTTATGCCTGGACCAAAGGGTAAAAAATAGGTATGCTTCTACTTGGTACAATACAATTAGAACTGATTCACTTATCCATTCACTATAATTTCTTGACAAGGAGAAGGATGATTTCTTATATATTGAATATCACAGTCCATTCACTATAATTTCTTGACAAGGAGAAGGATGTTTTCTTATATATTGAATATCACATTAAAAACCTCAATCCATTCAATATAATTTCTTGACAAGGAGAAGGATGCTTTCTTAGATATTGAATATCACAAATTAAACCTCCATTCACTATAATTTCTTGACAAGGAGAATGATGTTTTCTTATATATTGAATATCACATTTGAACTTCACTATAATTTCTTGACAAGGAGAAAGATGCTTTCTTATATATTGAATATCACATTAAAAACCTCATTAGTTTCTTGACAAGGGCACAATATAAATTGAACTAATTCATTTTATCCATTCACTATAATTTCTTGACAAGGAGCATAAATTGAACTGATTCACTTTATCAATTCACTATAATTTCTTGACAAAGAGAATGATGTTTTCAGTGTATTATTGAATATCACATTAAAAACCTTTATTAGTATAATTAGTTATTTAAGAGTTATTAAAATTACATATTTATTTCAATTGTCTATTAATGTTAGTATAATTAGTTATTTAAGAGTTATTAAAATTATATATTTATTTCAATTGCCTATTAGTAATAGATAAGCAATTTGAATTCCAATGTTGCGATTAAGTATTGCTTTTCTAAAATCTTAGTTTGTAGTTCTAATATTACTCCCTGTGAGATCAATATCTAGGACTCCATTAGAGCCATATATTACTTGAGCGATACGTGTACTTGCATTGATAAGTGTGACTTTACTATTATTGAATATTTTATATATACATCTTTATTGAATCTATAACTGTTGTTAAGTTTTTGGTGCCGTTGCTGAGGAATTTAATCTTTTAGCAGCAATATTAAATACTTGTATTTTTAGGCATATATAAAGTCATTGTCAATGATCTTCCTTGAGACGGTCACTTGTTGGACTGGCTATTTTTTTTCTAAGCATACTGTGATGAAGATTGACGAGGATTTTTTGCATATATCTTCATTGGTTATTTCCTTTTATCAACAGTTGCCACTATTCCTTATTTCTTTTAAAATACTCTGGTTGCCTTAGAATTCTTGTTAGAATCTATATGTTTGATTTCTTCTTGAAGACTGCTGGCTTTACTGAGTAGCTTTTCAAAGGATTTAATGGTAAGTCCCTTAAGCATGAAAGCTACTGGCTCATGATTTCTTTTGAGTAAAATCTCAATTGCGTAATGTTTCTGTAGCTGAGGTTCACACTTCATGCTAAGGTTTTTCCACCTCAAGATGTAATCCACCAAAGTCTCGTTGGGCTTTTGCTTTTCCATCATGAGCTCTCTAATAGAAACATGGTGTTGTGCTCCGACAAATCTCTTCACAAATAATTGTTCCACCTTCGCAAATGTCTTAACTGATTCGTTGGGCAAATTAGCATACCAATCAAAAGCAATCCCAGATAGGACACTGATAAACTGTTGCAAGAGTAAAGCCTCATTACTTCTTGTGTTGCCACAACTGGCACAAAAATGTGTTATGTGCTGTCTGAGACTTACAGTCCCATCAAATATCTTAAAGTTTGGGGAGACAAAACCCTTAGGGAAGGGTACAACATCGAATTCTTCCAGGTGAGGTCTACCCTTTAAAACCAATGCACCACCCTTAGATTAGGTTAAGGCCTCCCAAACTTGCTTGACCATTTGCTGAAATTCTTTCTCTAGCATGACGCTCAATGGAGAATTCTTATTTGGTTGCTCATCCTTGTTTGCTGAGGCAACTTCTCTTCTTTCAACTGTAATATGTATAATTTCTAGTTGATTGACCTCTGGAGAGGCTAACCATGAGGGTTGAGATTGTCCTTGAATTGTGGCTATAGCAGTCATGGCTGTGGCCATCTCTTCTATCCTTTTCTCCAATTGGCTGACTTGCTCATCCCTTAGGAGGATAACTCTACACAGCTCATCTACGACGTTCTCTTCGATGAGAGGTTGAGCCTCACATGCAGATGTAGCATCTCTGGTCTCGATAACATGGACATCCATGAAATCTTCTTTGAGGTAATCATTATAGTGAAAATCTTTATCCTTGTCAATGGAGACTCCATGTTCCCAAGCCAACTTGGAAATCTCAACTCTGAGCTTTTCAACTTTCCCTTAAATTATTGATTCTTGAATTGCCTTAAGATCTAGAGGACCCTGCTGGGCCTCCTCCTCTTGTTCCTCCATCTCACTGGCAATTGCTACGACAATGTCAGATATTTCAGACCTTGGCTTCATTCCACGCTCTTGCCCTGCAGGCTTACCAAATCGTATCGGTACAACGGCCTTGGGTACCCACACCTTTTTCTTTGTCAGTGATGTCTTGCGACAAAATGTCTCAGTAGAAATATCAATATGTCGAAGAGAAGTATGCTCCCCATGGTGTAGACCGACTATAGTATCAGGTAATTTCTTCATCTTTTCCTCTAAGAGTTTAGGAATATCTTTAAGGTGGGTGATTGGTAGAGTTCTTGGACCCAGTCGTGACTTAACCGGTCGACGACCTGCGGGTCTAGTAATGGTAGAATCGGTAGTGACAATGCCGGTATCAACTCTGCTCCCCAAATAAAACCAGACAAAAATGCGAGCGGACAGGTTTTCAGTTGACTTTTGAGATCATTTGGCAGATCTGAAGTCCTATAGAATTTCTTTCTTCATGCGTGGGGTCACTGCATGTCCCACTCATTTAAGTAGTTCACTAAATGAACAACTTTCCTTGGCAGCTAGACTCTTTAAAACTGAACGGACTCGGGTGATAGGAGTGGACTTCTTTCTCTCCTCACCATGCCCATGAAGTGATGGTAAAGTAGCCGCAATTTTATGGATACTCTCGTACCCATTGGTACCCATTAAAGAATGGAATCTACTTCCTTACAGGAGTGGATAGGTCTCTGACAATGTTGGCTCATCTTGGTGAGGATCTTTCTCAACAGGTATCACCTTAGGAGCTTGAGCTTTAGTAGCCCTCCGAACCCTCCTATTAAGGTTTCTTCTTTGGGTTTGAGTTAGCGGTATATTCCTAGAACTTGATCCAATTTCAAACACTGACGACGGGATGACAAATCCTTCAATCGGGTCTTCAAAGATCATAACTTCTTTTCCCTTAGCAACAACGAGAATAGTAGGCTTGGCAGGTACCGCGGTGGCAGTAGTCTTGACGTTCTTGTAAGAAGGAAAATCCTGAGAGCAGTTCAAGTTAAACTTGGCAGACGTTTCTTGAACCTCTGGAGCGACAAGTTTCATTATGACAAACGGGGCTTTCCCAAGAGGACTTTGAGATCTTCAAATCCTGCTCCAAACTTGATGGTGCGAGCGACATTGTGGCCATTGCGGCTCGTTGGTAGGTTGCAGGAAAAAGTGAGCATTGGGTATGCCATTGCAGCAACTTCAAAAAGAGAAAGCTCTGGGATTAGCTATTTGGCCAAAACCTCGTGATCTTAGTGCAAGCACTAAAAATTAATAAAGGTCAATTTGTTGACCGGATATGTCTTTATTTAGTTTGTGGGGATTTAAAAAAAAATTTAAGTAAAAGTAGCTTAAAATTAGAAATATTTAATTACAAGAAAATTTTAAAGTGCGCGCAGAATGATACAATCCGATTTAAGTTGCAAAATAGCAAATCAAAGTCTAAAAGGAGATGTGAAGTGTTTAGGACCCAGTGCGGGACCAACTTAACAACACATAATACCCAGGTGGAACTAGTTCACCAACACACCTATTGGGGGCCCAACCCCACACGAAGATTAAAAAGTCCTTAATGGCCTCCTAAACCTCCCTATTCAAAGGTGGATGAACAGACGGTCCTGAAGTCCAAAGAGTTGACCGTACTTTCCCAAGATAGAAATGGGTAAGGTATGTCAACGAAAGAAGGGTAATTTGGTTCATGAGGGATATGAACACATTACCAATATGTGAAGATAGCATTTCCTGATTTAAATGGAAAGAGAAGCTCATCCCTAGCGGAGTTGCCAGAAGCTGTCAGCTCTATTTTTGGTTGAAGAAGTTGCACGTTGGAAGCTATCGGTCGCCGGAATCAAAATCCCGTCGCCCGCTTCTGAAGGACATTTTAATTTACATATATATATGAGTTTTAGAAAAATATGATCAAACAGACCCCATATTTTTCACAGTTTAAATGAAAGAGCACTATACCTCAAACCCTGTATTTATCATGAAGGATAAACACAAGACTTGATGATGAGGCTCGATCAAGTAAACTAAGAAATATATGACATATGTTTGGTCTGCGAAACCATTTTGTTTGCCGACAATTTCTCCTATTTAATATGAAGAATTAAATAGGGTTTATTTTAAGCTGGGTTCAGACAAGCTTCCTATAAGGGCAAGCCCCTATAGTTAATTACATCTTAGATAACCAAAGTCACCTAGTAAAACTCTTAATAAAAATTAGAAAATATTATCTTCAAGGAGTTCAAAAGGATAGGACTTTTCAATAAAATCAGACAAAGAAGTGTGAAATGGGAATGACTCAAAATTGGAACATTTTATTTTTGAAATCCAAAAGAGGAAGAACTAGGGGATGTCATAGATCCGGAGGAGAACCTCAGTGACTTCCCAGTCTATCCTATTGTTTGGCTTCAGTTTAGAAGAGAAATTATTTGAATGTTTCATCCTGCCAATTTTACTAGTTAGGGCTTACATTTGTGTGAAATGATCACACAAATAGCCTAAAAGATGTGAGGGTTTAGGTCATGATGGACGACCACCTCAGAATCCTAAGAAGAGTTAGAGTTTATATTGTATAGCAGAGCTGTACAAAGGCCTAAAGATGAGGAGAGGATTTATGTTGCATAAGTAAACAATCTTGAAGTCCTATGACTTTGGTTGTTTAATTCTAAGGAAGGAATGATTTAGCTAGGGAATACAAGTTTTGCTGTTGAAGATGGCCGTGCTGCCCACCATGCTAGCTCCAAGCTCCTCATCACGGTGAATTTAAGTTTTCTAGTGTGTCAAGTTATGATGTCAAATCAGATGGCCCTATGGNGAGTTTGAGTTTTCTAGTGTGTCAAGTTATGATGTCAAATCAGACGGCCCTATGGTTGTAGTTCTTTAAATGTTATGGGGCATATTAAAGTTGATTAGAGCGACACCGGTTAGGATCCTACAGTTCCCTTATTTTGGCACCACTATTTTCTTTCAGATTCACTTAGTTCAAATAAATTTACTAAACTCAACTTAATGAGTTCCATACTTTCATTTAGACCGTGGGAAGCCTCATTAGCAACCATAGGTTACCTCCTCCGAGGGATTTCCGATCATCCGATAGAGACGTCTTAATTTAGTTGCAATTGTTGTTTTGTGATGTTTGTAATTAAATTTCTAGTTTTCTTATATTTTGAATGTTGTGGTGATATTTGTCTTGGTTTACTTTAATTTTGGTTTTGATTTTGGTTTTTTGGCTATCCTAGCAGTTTTAGTTTTCATGCAGGGTGACATCGTTATTTAACATGCAAGCTTTGTAAGCATAAAATATAGTGTGAAAAATATAAAAAAAAGATGGTACTGTAAGCTGTAAAAGCGTACTTGACGAGTCTTCTTGTTCCGCCACCTGAAACTTAAAATGCATGTAAGGACATTTTATGTAAAGTGAAAAAATAAGGTTATGATGATTTACCAAATCCTAAATCATATCTTGTTGAACACCTATTAGATTGGCAATTTTGGGGGGTATTTTGGTAATTTTGGGCTGTTTTGGGCAATTTCGGTATTTTCAAAAGTTTTGAAATGATTTTTGAACAAGTTTGGATATTTTGGGTGAATTTGAGGATTTTGACCAAATTTGGGATTTGGGGTTGTTTAGGTAATTTGGGTAGGTTTGGGGGCGAAAGGTCAAATTGGGTATTTTGGTAGGGTTGGGGTTTCAACCACCCTACATGAGCTATGGACCAATGAAATCTCCATTTGGTTCTTTTATGTACTGGTCTTAGCTAAACCCTAGCATAGGGCTAGTGGGTTTAGGGGACCATCTACATGAGTCTCCCAAAGGTTCAAGGGATCAAAGTCAACAAATATTGGGCTTAAGGTTGTGAGGGATTGGGAGTGAGAGTGAGTGATTTAGCTCTAGCACCCAGGGTCAACCCTAAGGGCAAGCAATCCTATGGGAACTCATCTTGAGCTCCCCTATATTGACCACATCTACCAAGAGCTAAAGGTTAGGACTAATATGTGGAACTTCAAGTTGAGCACAGAGGAGATCAACAATAGACTTAAAAGAAGGTGTAGAATTGTGTGTGCTATTTGTTTCAGCTGAGGAATTAACAAGTGAATATTTAATCGAAGTCAAGAAGTAGGAACTCTCTCTGGGTACTGGAGAGAGGGTTTGAGTTATCAATTTTCAAGTATTTATAGAGAATGGGAATAAGTATGTAAGTGCTGACCCCAGGGTGTGGAATTGAAATTTAGGTATTGATTCAAAAAAAAGAGTCAGAATTTAGGTTCTGACCTCGAAAGAAGGGAACCCGAATTTAGGAAATGATCCCAAAATGAGAATTGAAATTTAGGTATCATTCTCAGAAAGGGGATCAAAAGTTGGGGATCGACCTCAAAGCGAGGGAATCAGAAGTTAGGGACTAATTCCAATATGAGAATTAAAATTTAATGATCTAATCTCAAAAAGAGGATTGAAAGTTAGGGACCAATCTCAAAGCGAGGGAATCAGAAGTTAGGGACTAATTCCAAAATGAGAATTGAAATTTAAGGATCAAATCTCAAAAAGAGGTCTGGAAGTTAGGAGCCAACCTCGAAGCGAGGGAATCAGAAGTTAGGGACTGATTTCAAAATAAGAATTGAAATTTAAGGGTGAAATCTCGAAAAGAGGATCGGAAGTTAGGGACCGACCTCAAAGCGAGGGAATCAGATGTTAGGGACTAATTGCAAAATGAGAATTGAAATTAAGGATCAATCTCATAAAGAGGATCAGAAGTTAGGGACCAACCTTAAAGCGAGGGAATCAGAAGCTAGGGACTAATTTCAGAATGAGAATTGAAATTTAGGGATCAAATCTCAGAAAGAGGATTCGAAGTTAGGGACCGACCTCAAAGCGAGGGAATCAGAAGTTAGGGACTAATTCCAGAATGAGAATTGAAATTTAAGAATCAATCTCAAAAAGAAGATTGGAAGTTAGGGACCGACCTTGAAGCGAGGGAATCAGAAGTTAGGGACTGATTCCGAAACGAGAATTGAAATTTAGGGAAAAAATCTCAAAAAGAGGATCAGAAGTTAGGGACCAACCTCAAAGCAAGGGAATCAGAAGTTAGGGACTGATTCCTAAATGAGAATTGAAATTTACAAAGAGTTTATGGTATTGAACCAATAGATATGTGTTATGTGGAAATGTTGACATTGTTGAAGATGATATGTGAAATTTTGTGAGATTTAGTGAAAACAAGGATGGTCGTGCTACACAAGCAAAAAGTAAGAGACCTTGAAATCGAGGAAACAACTCAATGGATTATTTTCATTTCTTGTTGTTTTTATCATGTTTAGTCTTCAAAATATGTTTTTCCAAAATTTAATTTTCTGTTGGTTCATTTTTTTTTTAAAAGAGAGTTTTTTTATATATTTTTTATTATCGTCAATTTTTTGTTGTTTTGTTCTCTGTTCATTGTAGTCTCGAACCAACGTTTGGTTCGTGGCTTTAATCCATTGCACCAAAAAGCGTAATTGAGCAAACAAACAAAATTCTGAAAGAGATTTCATTAATCTGCTCCAATAAATGTTACAGATTGAGTGTAGGCCAAGGCTTCAAAAAGTACAATTATGCTGACTGCATCAAAGTACATCCAAAAATATCCCATGCCAAATACATGTCATAGGCTGAGCATGTCTAATGCATATCATGTCTGCTATGACGAGAATGCAGTACAAAAAGGAATCCTTGAGTGTTTGTCTCTGGTGAGGCAAGCTCCTGATCGAGCTGACCTTCTAAGCCACGCTCCAGGACAGAAGTTCCCTTTGCATGTGCTTAGAGGTGCAAACCTCTCATAGCTCGTACGACAGTAGCTATTCTAATTTTGGGTCTGGTCGAAATACATATAACATTTTGTTGTCGTCCATTCTTTGGAAAGTTACAGACACCCAACAGTGTCGCACCCTTAGAATGCAGTGTTTGGTGACATCTGCTCCGTTTCCTTTAAGAACTAGCACTGAGCCAATATGTAGCAAAATTTCTATGGCTTCTCTGAATTTGCCAAGGCCAATGAAATATATTTCTTTTCTAAATAGGATGTTGCTCTTGCTCATGACTGAGACCGTACAGAAAGGCCTCATAAAGTTAGGATGGTCAATGTGTGGAGTTATGCAATCTCCTTCATCATATATGTTGATAACACAACTATTGGGAATACAGTCAGCTGGCAGTATGCTCCATCAGACCATTCTTTTAATCATCCACTTTATCATGGGGGGGGGGTAGTGAATCCACCTGATCATGTCTCATAATCCCACGAGGATTTATTTGTCTATCGTTAATGAAGTTGTAACAACAGCTACATTGTATGGTGATCATGCCCTTTCCTCGCATCCACTTTCTTGGCTAAGAATAGGTTCTTTCCATCAGTAGGCCTGCTCGACCCCTATCTCTTAAATCAAAAATGCAGTCAAGAATATTTTCTTCATCACTCTCGGAGAAGACCTTGTTATATAGCTCAAATCCTTCTAATATGTTGATGAACCTTCCTTGCACTTCTTCATAGAATTCAAAATCCCTTTTCCTTACCTTACTCATCTTGTAGTATTCTACTGTACTGATGATTGGTGGTTGTCCGGGATGTTCCCTCATTTTAATGTTGGCGGGAATCCAGGCTGGTGCTCTTTGTCTGCAGTGGAATGTATGACTCTGTGTCCGACAGGATATATGGCTCTGTGCCTAACAGGACATATGATTCTGCATCTATGGGTAAACAACGGTCTGAAATCCATCATTAGAGGACACATATTCCTTTAAAATACTATAGCACTCAAGGTGGAAGACATTGCAATTTGGGCACTCCATAAATGCCCTTGTAGCTGAAGTACATGCAGGTATCTCGGTGTTGCAGGTCGGGAACCGTACAAAGAACATCTGAAGCTGGTGATATCTCTGGCTCTGTAACAAATCCAGACTCATCGTCTGTAGCAGGCAGGCTGGAAGAGGTCTCTCTCATGCCCTGATCATAGATATTCCCCTCAGGGATAGAGGTGAGCAAGTTCTCCTCCCCTTTCTGGCGTCTCCTCTCTTCGCGTAGGAAAGCCCTATGCTTTCAACGGTTAGCATTTCTACACTGAGTTCTCCGTAGTGGCGCATCTGGAAGTCTTTCATCATTGGCAGTGACTAGGCCTTCAGTCGGCGTAGCTATCATAGACGATAGGTGACTGGTTCCCTCCATCGGGTCTTGCTGTAGTATCACATTTTTCCCTTTCAATGAGGAACTATCTCTGGTGCCGAACCTTAGCAACGATGGTAGCCATTACTTTTCCTGATGGCTAACCATGTCCGTTAGGGGACCCTCATATTCCATGTCGACTTGACTAAAGTCCATGTCAAAGTTTATGGTGGTGCTCTGCGGTGCTCTTTCCTTGTTGAGTGCAAGGTTCCAGCCATCTTTAAAAGCAAAGATCAGCCTATGACCTGATATTTCTCTGCAGACAACAAGAAAAATATCAGTGAGCTGAAACTTAGCGTGAACAAGAACAAAACAAAGTATTTATTAAAGAAAATTTTAGTTTATGTTGGTGAGAAAACCATTTATTTATGTATATATTTTATTTAATTTCGTAGAGTATCAAGTTTAAAAGAGAAAATTGAAATGTGCAATTTCAAAAACTTTCATTATGTTGAGGTTAATTTTATTACAAAATTTTGGACCCTTCACAGAAATTTGGCCAAATAGGTAACCCTAGAACAATTTAAATTTCAAAATTTCAAATCAAGCAATGTCAGGTTGCGTAGTATGTCTTGAGGTATCATCAATTGATCGAAAAAATGGATCTTTCACCACAAAAATCTACTAGCTGGTAGGCTCTTCCTACGTAGATCTTTTCTACAACAAATGGTCCCTCTCAAGTTGGCTCAAATTTTCCACCTATCTTACGGTGTGCAAGAATGGGTCTTTTGAGCACGAGGACAAGGTCACCAACTTTGAATGTCCTTGAGTGGACCAATTTTTCATGAGCGTGTACCATCTTTGCCTGGTAAAATTCCAAATGTTGTTGTGCCTCTAGTCATTTTACCTCAAGAATCTCTAGTTCTTCAAGTCTGAGTTTTGCACTTTATTCTGTTGTAAGCTAGTTGGCGACAGTAACTCTGAGAGACGGTGTCTGAACTTCTAACGGTAGTACGGCCTCAGGTCTGTAAACAAGCATGTAGAATGTATACTAAGTGGGAGTCCTGAACGTCGTCCGATAGGCCCACAAGGCTTCTAATAATTTATTGTGCTAATCTCTTTTGTTTTCGTCTAGTGTTTTCTTTAAAATTTATACCAATGTCTTATTTAAAGCTTCAGTCAGGCCATTTACTCTGGGGTAGTAAATTGTAGAGTATCTCCAATCTATCCCATGCCGTTTGATGAAATTGTTGATTTTGATGCTTTTAAAGGCTGTCCCATTGTCGGAAATTATTCTTTACGGTACTCTGAAATGGTAGATGACTTGGATTTTAAAGAATTAAAAGATGTGCTGTGCTGTGACCTCTCGTAACGACACTATCTCTGCCCATTTGGAGAAATAATCCATAGCGACGAGTATAAATCTATGTCCTTTGGAGGATGGAGGGTCTATCGGTCCTATTATGTCCGTGCTCCAACACTCGAATGGCCACGAGGTGACGGTTGGGTGTAGGACATTTGGAGGTTGTTGTAAGACCACCCCATGCACCTGACACTAATGACATCTTCTGGCTGTATCCATGCAGTCAGACATCAATGCTGGCCAATAATATCCGAGTCTCTTGATCTGAATTTTCATCTTTGGCCTTCACTAGTGAGTGCCACACAATCCGACATGTACTTCTTTAACAATATTTCGTGCCTCGGCTTTGCTCAAACATCATAGCCACAACTAGTCAAATGATCTTCTATAGAGGATGTCACCCACTAGAGCGTAAGACATATCTCTTTTTGTAACGTGATGTGCTACTGATTTGTCCTCTGACAGCTTTCCAGTATGCAAATATTCTCTTAATGGCTTGCTCTGATCTTCATTGATGTCTGCTACCGTAATCATCATTTTTGCTTCATTACCGAGCTTGTGTAGGGTTTTGAGATCGATCCAAGATAAAACTTGTCTTCCTTGTACTGTGACAGCAATGAAATCCTCCATGGAACATGGAAATTCTTTTGCAAGTTTTTCCAGAGCGTCAACATGGGCATTATCTCCTCTAGGAATTCGGCAGAAACTTACCTTGGCAATCTGTTCCAATAGCTTCATCGTGTACTGATGGTATTTTGCTACTCTTGGTTTAAAAATCTTATATTGTCCAACGACTTGCTGGATGACGAGTTGTGAGTTGTCATAGATGGCAATGTCTGTTATATCTATCAAGATTGCCAACTCTAATATGGTGATTAAGGCTTCCTATTCTGCTTTATTGTTGGTACATGAATCTATCAGGTGGTATGAGAACCTCAGCATGCCCTTGTCCGGTCTGATAAAGATCAAACTGATTCCTACTTTGCTTGGTATAACTGTGCCTGATCCTTTATCTTTTTTGGCTGATGAAGCTCTGTCAAAGTACATTTCCCAGTGTTGCACATTAGAGAATTCTATTTTTAATATCTGTTCATCTGGTAGTTCATCATTAAGAAGGGACCCAGCTGGAAGTGGGTTTGCAACAAAGAAGTCTGCTAGAATTTGTCCCTTGATAGCACGGAGGGGAAAAAAGTTATATCAAATTACAATAAAATCATCGACCACCTTGCTAGATGTCCGGAGAGTGTTGGTCGGGTCATCAAATTTTGCGCCAGTTTGACTTTTGCGATTAGGGTAATCCTATGAGAAAGCATGTAGTGTCTTTGCTTTTGGGTGACGAAAATTAACGCTAGACAATGCTTCTAAGTAGGTGAATACCTTCCATCAGTATTAGGCGGTGACTCAAGTAGTAGAGTTCATTTTCCTTACCCTCATCATTAACTTAGGCTCAGAGGGCTTCAAGAGTCTCTTCTAGGGCCACAGTATAAAGTATCAACGGTTTCCCAGGGATAGGGGCTGCCAAGATCGGAGGTGTCATTAAATATTACTCAACGTCCTCAAATGCCTGCTGGCATTTCTACTCCCAAACAAATTTAGTGTCTTATTTAATTAATGCTGAGAAGGGCTGACACCTACCTGAGAGATTAGAAATAAAGCATCTCAGATATGCCAACTTCCCTCGGAAAGAGCGTAGTTGTTTCAAGGCTTGGGAGGAGGCATTTTCAAGACAGCTTTAATCTTTTTTGGGTCGATATCGATTCCCTGATGATGGACAACGAATCTTAGAAATTTCCTGGAGGCAATGCTAAATCACTTTAAGGGATTCATTTTAAGGTCATATCATCGTAATCGTTCGAACATAATCCTTAAATCATACAAATGGCCTATTTTTTATTTGCTCTTGATGACCAAATCATCCACATAGCATTCCACTTGATTGTGAACGAGCTCATAAAAATTCTTTATCATTGCACATTGATATGTTGATCCAGTGTTCTTCAATCCAAACGACATCATTGTGTAGCAGAAAATCCCGATAGGTGTTCTGAAGGCTGTAAGTGCTGCATCCTCAAGAGCCATCTTGATTGAGTTGTATCCCGACGATCCGTCCATGAAAGAGAAAATTTCATGTGTCGAATCAATGTCCACCATCATTTTTGGTATCGGTAATGGTAATTCGTCTTTCCTTGAGTCGACACAAAACGGATTTGCCCATTTTTCTTCTTAACAGGGACAATGTCGGCTAACCATGTGGAGTATTGCTCTTCTTTTACAAAGTTAGTGTCTATTAATTTTCTTCACCGCGACGATGACTTGCTGCTCTATTTTGAGGCACATTCTTCTGGGAGCTTGTTTCACTGGGGTCATACCTTTATATACCCTGAGTTTATGAATTGCAATCTCTGCTGACAGTCCTGACATTTCATCATAGCTCCATGCAAAACAATCTTTAAACTCCATCAACAATTTGATCAATTATAAAGATTCTTCATCGTTAAGTAGAGAACTTATAAATGTAGGCTGGGGTTGCTCTTCAGTCTCGAGGTTAATTTCCTTCAATTCATCGACAGTCGATTTAATTTCCTCCTCAAATTCTGGTGGAGCATCTTCTATTAGCTGATCAATAGAGTCATCCTCCATTATGAGGCAATACCCTTCCAATTCACCAGTAACAACCATATAAAATTTTGAATCATCAACTGGTCCAACTATACCAAATCCGAGACCCTCTTTGGAGTTTGGAGTTCAACTTTTAACATTCCATAATTTTTCAAAAAGTTGTAATTTATCTTTCGACAGTTGTTTTGGCAAATGTTCCTATTGAATTAACTTTTGTACGCAAGGTGAAAAATAACCAAAAGTCAATTCCATTAATTCATTATGATCATCATCCAAGTTTACGTGATTTCAAGATCGGTAGAGGTAGAAGCATGATAAAACTTGATTGGCTTTAAATCAGTACTACGGACTTCCTTGACCTCTAAACTCTCTATCTTTTGAAGGAGAATCGAAGTAAGGGTCATGGTCTTCACATAGTGATATATCCGATTATACATTATCTCATATTTGCTTTTCTTTGTATCTTCTAAGGATATCTCGTACTGAGGTATCTTCTATTTTGTCATCATTATTTCATCTTTAGAACTGTCTTCATCACCAATGTTGATGGTTGGCCTAGTCCATTCAACTATTAAGTTGATTCTTCCTCGTCCACGTCCCTGAACTCAACCTCGGGTGCGCGAACTAAAAGAACCGCCACCAATTTATTGAAAAAGAATGGTGGAAGATCGATGAAGCGAAGTTGAATGGCCCTGCCATTATAATTCTTCTGAATATTCACTTTTACTTGTCAAAATTTCACGAGAGAAGATAATTTTCTTCGGAGGCGCGTAGTAGGTGACATCTTAATGAATACAAACTTCATGCACTGAAAACGGCTGTAAATCTCCCTTGATGCAATGCTCTTGTCCCTCTTTGTAATACTTGATGCACTGGTGTAGAGATGATGGAACCATGTTGTGTTCGTGAATCCACAGTTGGCCTACTAGAGCATTGAAAGAGGTCTCGACATTGATTATGTAGAATTTAGCAGTTGTCACTAGTTCTTCAACCTTCATAAGTAATGTAATTGATCTGAGGGCTCTCTCTCCATTTTGGTTAAATCCTCTTAACATCCTTTTATCAGTCGTAAGCTCTTGGGCTTTAATGTCCAAATAGGCCAATGTTCGTAGACTCATCAAGTTGAGTGATGCCCCTGGATCTACTAAAACTCTGGACAACACAAATCTTTCAATGTTAACAAAGATGTAGAGCGGACGATTGTGTTCAGCGGTACTGAGCAACAAGTCTTCATCTGTGAAGTTCACCCCAGGCTATTCCTTCAACGAGCAAACTTCATCTGAGGATGTGCTGGCCAACTGGGCTAAACAGATCTCTGGGTCAAGCAAGGCTGTAACTAGAGACTCTCTCTTAATTTACTTCTTGATTTGACAAATTCAGATGTTAAAATTTGTTGTGAGAACATTTAAGAATTGGGCTGGTATTGTCTCAGTCAAAAATTGGAAAGAATCACATGAGGTTGTATGATTGAGAATGTAGTTAGTATTGTCTCAGTCAATAATTGGAAAGAATCACATGAGGTTGTATGAATGAAAATGTAATTCTTATGTCAGTCAACAATTGGAAAGAATCCCATGAGGTTGTATGAATGAGAATGTAGTTCATATAATTTAGTGCAAATAAATAGGAAAATATTCATTGAAGGGTGTAGAGTTAGAGGACTTTAAAGTGACAAGTTAAAGCCCCCAACTTAGTTTATTGCTCAATTAAAAATTGGAAAGAATCACATGAGGTTGTATGAATGAGAATGTAGTTCATATGATTGACAGTAAACAATTAGAAAGAATCACATGAGGTTGTATGAATGAGAATGTAATTCATATGATTTAGTGGCTGGTATTGTCTCAGTCAACAATTGGAAAGAATCACACGAGATTGTATGAATGAGAATGTAGTTCATATGATTGAGTGCAGAATCACATGAGGTTGTATGAGTAAGAATGTAGTTCATATGATTGAGTGCAAATAAATAGGGAAATAGAAGAATCACATGAGGTTGTATAAATGAGAATGTAATTCATATGATTAAGTGAAAATAAATAGAGAAATAATTTTGAAGGGTGTAGAGTTAGAGGACTTTAAAGTGATAGGTTAAAGCCCCCAACTTGGTTTATTGGTTTATATGAATGAGAATGTAATTCATATGATTTAGTGCAAATAAATAGGGAAATAATTTTTGAAGTGTTAGAGTTAGAGGACTTTAAAGTGATAGGTTAAAGCCCCCAACTTGGTTTATTGTTTTAGGTTTTGATACGAGTTAGAGGACTTTAAAGTGATAGGTTAAAGCCCCCAACTTAGTTTATTATTTTAGGTTCTGATACGAGAAACTTTAAAGTGACAGGTTAAAGCCCCCAACTTGGTTTATTGTTTTAGGTTTTGATACGAGATATTAGCCCCCAGGTGGAGGGAATCGAGGGAAATCTAGAGTGAGAGCTAATATCTTCCTTGCCTAGCCGGTCTTCAGAACTATTCAAACTTTAAATTAGCCAATGTTCTCTATAACATCTCTAGTAAGGGTAAAAAATATTATTGCTCTTATTTGGCACAACACAATATGCATACTTCCACAATAGAATTTCTATACTTATTATTGATTCATGATAAGAAGAAAGATATTTTTATAGCTTTTCTTCTACAAAAACTTAAGTTATCTTTTTAAGTTTGTTCTATTTTTGTCGAAATATTAAAATTATAAAAAATATTTAAACTTTCTTTACTGTGAAAATATCTTTAGTTTAAACAATTGTCTTTTTAAAAATAGAAGGTTTTCTAAAAAGTGCATATTGCATATCATCCCTGTGGGTTCGATATTTAGGTCTTAATCAAAAGATCCTATATTACTTGAAAACGATAGTATACTTGCGTAGTATCCTAATATATATAAATTAAAAGTTAAATTATAATTTTTCTTAAGGATCAAGTTTTTGGTTTTGTTGCAAAAAAAGGAAATATAAGTGAAAAATATAATCATAGTTATTGTTATACCGTTGCTTTTAAGCAGTTTCAGGGTCAAGTTTTTGGCACCGTTACCGGGGAAGTGAAGTGAAAATTGTAAAGAATCTATTGATTTAAAACGAAAGTTCTATTTTTAGAAAGTCTTATTTAAACTTTAAGTTATTGTATTTTAATTTGTGTGTGTTTAGTTTTATTTTATGTTAGTGTATGCGCAGTTCAGGCACTGAAAAACTAGTGCCCTACAATTCTGAATTAGAGAGAACTGTTAGAAAAATCAGAAAAAAAATTAAAAATCTTGAAAAATCCAAAAAAATTACAGAAATGGCAAACCAAAATGATCAAAATGCTGAAATTCATCAAGAGTTTAGACCTTTAAGTGATTTTGCCAACCCTACTGTAAACGAACTTCATTGTAGTGTTGAAAAACTACTGTAGTGGCTAATTCATTTGAGCTTAAACCTGTCATTATCCAAATGGTATCAAATAACCAGTTTTGAGGATCACCAACTGAAGATCAATTTACTTCTTGCCAATTTTCTAGAATTGTGCGCTACATTTAAATATGATGGAGTATCAAATGATGCCATAAGACTTAGGTTATTTCCTTTCTCAGTGAGGGGATAAAACTAAGATGTGGTTGAATTCATTAGCACCTGGATCTATCAGAACTTGGGGTGATTGAACACAAAAATTCTTTGCTAAATATTTTCCACTATAAAAAACTGTGAAGCTTAGAAATGATATTACATCTTTTAATCAATTTGAACGGGAATCTCTTTATGAGGCATGGAAAAGATTTAAAGAACTCTTAAGAAAGTGTCCACACCATGCTAAACCCAGATTGATTAATAATTCAAACTTTTTATAATGGATTAGTTGGATCTCTTAGATCAATTATTAATGTCACTACTAGTGGTTTCATTGATGTAAAAACCATTTCATGATGCTTATGTTTTAATTGAAGAAAGGGCTACCAACAATTTTCAATGGCCTTTTGAGAGGGTGAATCTTAAGAAATAACCCATTTCATGAATCTGATGCATTTACTATGTTAGCAAATCAAGTTGCTGCAATTTTAAGGAAGTTAAATCATGAAACTAATGCATTTACTATGTTAGCAAATCAAGTTGCTGCAATTTCAAGGAAGTTAGGCCCTAATAATTTTCAATGGCCTTCTGAGAGGGTAAATCCTAAGAAAGTAGCCAACATTCATGAATTATGCTTTAATTGAAGAGATGGCTACCAATAATTTTCAATGGCCTTCTGAGAAGGTGAATCCAAAGAAAGTAGCCAATATTCATGAAACTGATGCATTTACTATGTTAGCAAATCAAGTTGCTGCAATTTCAAGGAAGTTAGACCAATTTGAAATGGATTTTTCTCAACCAATTTCCATGATTGAAGAGAATTTATTAAGCAAAATGGTAGATTCTCAAGAATCATTAGAAACTTTGAATTCCATAAATAACAAGCAAAATAACCCATATTCAAATTATTATAACTCAGGTTGGAAAAACCATCCCAACTTTAACTGGAATAACAATTATGGTGGTAATAATCATCAATGTGGGAACAACCAAGTAAACCCATTCGGAAACTGGAACAATCAAGAGGATAATAATTATAGATCTACTTATCCTCCAGGTTTCAATAGTAGTACAAAATTTAAGGAGAAGAAGCTGTCTATAGAAGAAGTGGTGTTACAAATTGGAAATCAATTACAAAGTCAAGGAGCTAAAATTAGAAATATTTAGAATCAACTTGGTCAAATAGCAAATTCATTAAGTAATAGATCCCAAGGAACACTTTCTAGTGATACTGAATCAAATCCAAAAGACTAGAGTAAAGAACAAGTAAAAGCTAGTCAACCNGTGTGAATTTATCATTATTTAATATTTTATATATACATCTTTATCGAATCTATAACCGTTGTCAAGTTTTTGCTGCCATTACGGAGGAATTAAATCTTCTAGCAGCAGTATAAAATACTTGTATTTTAAAGCATATATAAAGTCGTTCTCACCTGCTCTAGCTGGTCTTCAAAACTATTCAAACTTTAAATTAGCTAATATTCTTTATAGCATCTCTAGTAAGGGTGAAGCATTTATTGCTCATATTTGGCTTAACATAATTTGCATACTTCCGCAACAGAATTCCTATACTTATTACTGATTCATGATAGGGAGAAAGATAGTGTTTTTCTTCTACAAAAACTCAAGTTATCTTTTAAGTTTGTTCTGTTTTGTCAAAATCTTAAAATTACCAAAAATATTTAAACATTCTTTACTGTGAAAATGACTTTAGTTTAAATAATTTTCTTTTTAAAAATAGAAAGTTTTCCAAAAATTGGATATTGCATATCTCTCCTGTGGATTCGATATTCAGGTCTTAATAAAAAAGTCTTATATTACTTGATAATGATTCATATATTTGCGTAGTATCCTAATATATATAAATTAAAATTTGAATTCTTATTTTTCTTCAGGATCAAATTTTTTGTTTTGTTGCGAAATAAGGAAATATAAGTGAAAAAAAATATCATCAGAATTATTATTATACTGTTGCATATAAGCAATTTCAGGATCAAGTTTTTGGCGCCATTGCCGGGGAAGTGAAGTGAAAATTGTTAATAATCTAAATTTAGAGAACTTACAATATTTCTGAATTAGATAAGAACTCATATTTTCATAATTCTTAATATTAAAAATTTTCAAACTTTAAGTTGGTCTCATTTACTATTAATTCTTTTCTAAATTGGACTACAATATTTCTAAATGTAAATTTTAGTAACCCCTAAAGAAACTCATATACATATCATACATATTTGGTTTCTAAAGATTGATCTGTCACTTAAGGACAAGTAACATTTTAAGTTTGGGGGATTTTGATACACCTAAAATACATAGTGCTTTTTGACACAATTTTTATATCTATTTTTTAGATATTGCACTTTAATGGAAGGTATTTTTGTGTTTTTCTGGCAGATACAAGTAAAAAAGGAAAAAATGCTTAAAGGAGTGAAAAAGGATGAAATTTAGAGCAAAAAGGTGAAAAATTATGCAAAAGAGTTTTGACTTCTAAGCGTCAGATTTGGCGCTTTAGTGCCGGTTAAGTAGAGAAGGTGGCGCCTAAGCGACGAGACCCCATGCTTAAGCGCCAGTTGAATTTACTAGACGAGTAAAATTGTTTTTCATGAATTTTAAAGAGGTTTTTGAGGCACCCATTGGTTTAATAGGTGGTTGTAACCACCATGGACAAAAGTTATCATGAAATGATGCATCTCTTGGGCAAATATTTTGAGTCAAGACATATTTTGAAGAGATCCCAAGGCACCTCTTTGAAAATTATAAAACAAAGAAGAGAGGACTTAGAAAAGAGTCCTAAAAATATTGGCAAGTTTTGAAAGTTATTTTCTAGGGAGTTATTTTGGAGAGATATTCAGGAACCACTTTTTATTTACTTTATCCTTTTTGTTAGTTATTTTTTTGAGTGATTGTAAAAGAAAAGAGATTCAAAGGAACTTCAAGAGTTTGGTGGAGGACTTAAGATAAGTTTTTATCTTATTTTTTTAGACTATTTTTGGTTTTAATCGAGACTTGTTGTTGGTTTGACAATTATTTTTTCTGTTAAATTAAGTGTGGTGTATTTTCTCCATGGATTCTGAGTAGTTTTCTTTATCTTTCTTCTTAAAATGATAAGTAATTATGTTTTGGATAGAAGTTGTGGAGAGTATTGATCTTTATTATTGGAAAGAATTGTGATGATTTAAATCCATGCACTTCATTTATTTCTTGATTTTGCCAAAGTTATTGTATTTTATTTTGTGTGTGTTTAGTTTTATTTTATTTTATTTTATGTTAGTGTATTTGTAGTTCAGGTTCTGAAGGACTGGTGCCCTACGATTCTGAATTAGAGAGAACTGTTAGAAAAATCAGAAAAACAAAAAAATTTAAAAATCTTAAAAAATCCAAAAAAAATTAATAATTTTTAAAAATCCAAAAAAATTACAGAAATGACAAGCCAAAATGATCAAAATGCTGAAATTCATCAAGAGTTTAGACCTTTAAGAGATTATGTCAACCATACTGTAGATGAACTTCATTATAGTATTGAAAAACCTACTCTAGTGGTTAATTCGTTTGAGCTTAAACCTACTAATATCCAAATGGTATAAAATAACCAGTTTGAGGGATCACCAACTGAAGATCCAAATTTACATCTTTCAATTTTCTAGAATTGTGCGCTACATTTAAATACGATGGTGTATCAGATGATGCCATAAGACTTATGTTATTTCCTTTCTCACTGAGGGATAAAGTTAAGATGTGGTTGAATTTGTGAGCACCTGGATCTATCAAAACTTGGGGTGATTTAGCACAAAAATTCCTTACTAGATATTTTCTACCATAAAAAACTGCAAAAATTAGAAATGATATTACATCTTCTAATCAGTTTGAAAGGGAATCTATTTATGAAGCATGGGAAAGTTTTAAGGAACTCTTAAGAAAGTGTCCACACCATGCTATACCAAATTAGTTAATAATTCAAACTTTTTTATAATGGATCAGTTGGATCTCTTAGATCAATTATCGATGTTGTTGCTGGTTGTTCATTGATGTTAAAACTATTTCATTACTCTTATGCTTTAATAAAAGAAATGACTACCAATAACTTTCAATGGCCTTCTAATAAGGTGAATCCTAAGAAAGTAGCCAATATTCATAAAACTGATGCATTTGCTATGTTAGCAAATCAAGTTGCTACAATTTCAAGGAAGTTAGACCAATTTGGAATGAATTTTTCACAACCAATTTTCATAATTAAAGAGAATTCATTAGGCCAAATGGTAGATTCTCAAACATCATTAGGAACTTTAAATGTCATAAATAATAAGCAGAATAACCCATATTCAAATTATTATAACCCAGGTTGGAAAAACCATCCCAACTTTAACTTGAACAACAATTCGCGTGGTAATAATCAACAATGGGGGAACAACCAAGTAAACCCATTGAGAAACTGGAACAATCAAGGGAATAATAATTATAGATCAACTTATCCTCCAAGTTTTAATATTAATACACAATTTAAGCAGAAGAAGTTGTCTATAAAAGAAGTGGTGTTATAAATGGGAAATCAATTACAAAGTCAAGGAACTACAATTAGAAATATTGAGAATCAACTTGGGCAAATAGCAAATTCATTAAGTAAAAGATCTCAATGAACACTTCCTAGTAATACTGAATCAAATCTAAATGACCAGAATAAAGAGTAAGTAAAAGCTGTTCAACTTAGAAGTAAAAGAGAGTTGGAGGTATGGTTCAAAAAGAAATTGAAGTAGAGAGAGAAGAAATTGAAAAATCAAAAGAGGACGCTCCAAAAGATTTTGAGACACCTATTTCTCTGCTAAAAATTGATTTGGAAAAAAACACTACCTCCATTTCATCAGAGGCTTTGACCTATTTCTCCACTAAAAATTGATTTAGAAAAACCACCACCTCCATTTCCTCAGAGAATTTGTCAACAAGAAGTTGGATAAGCAATTTTTAAAATTTCTGGAAATATTTAAGAAGCTTACAATTAATATTCCATTTGCTGAAGCCTTAGAACAAATGCCAAGCTATGTAAATTTTATGAAGGATATTCTCAACAGGAAAAGGAAGTTTAAAGATATTGAAACTATTGCACTTAGTGAGGAGTGTAGTGCTATAATTCAAAAAAAGCTTCTTGAAAATCTTAAAGGTCCTTGTAGCTTTACAATTCCATGTGCAATAGGAGACAGATTTAATGGGAAAGCTTTATGTGATTTAGGTCCAAGCATTAATCTTATGACATTATCAATATTCAAAACATTGGGATTAGGAGAAATAACCCCTACTACTGTAACTCTGCAGTTAGCAGATCGTTTGATAACATGCCCTAAAGGAGTTACAGAAGATGTCCTAGTGAAAGTGGATCAATATATTTTTCTTGTTGANTAGAAGCAGAAGAGAGTTGGAAGGTAGGGTTCAAAAAGAAATTGAAGTAGAGAGAGAAGAAACTGAAGAATCGAAAGAGGATGCTCCAAAAGATTCCGAGAGACTTATTTCTCCACTGAAAATTTATTTGAAAAAACCACCACCTTCATTTCCTCAGAGACTCCGTTAGCAGAAGTTTGATAAGCAATTTTCAAAATTTCTGGAAATATTTAAGAAGCCTACATTTAATATTCCATATGCTGAAGCCTTAGAACAAATGCTAAGCTATGTAAAGTTTATGAAGGATATTCTTAAAAGGAAAATTAAGTTTGAAGATAATAAGACCATTGCACTCCATAATTCAGAAAAAGCTTCCTGCAAAGCTTAAAGATCCTGGTAGCTTCACAATTCCATGTGCAATAGAGACAAATTTCATGGGAAAGCTTTATGTGATTTAGGTCCAAGCATTAATCGTATGTCATTATCAATATTCAAAAGATTGGGATTAGGAGAAATAACCCCTAGTACTGTAACTCTACAGTTAGCAGATCGTTCGATAACATACCCTAAAGGAGTAATAGAAGATGTCTTAGTGAATGTGGATCAATTTATCTTTCCTGTTGATTTCATTGTGCTAGATATTGAGGAAGATAAAGAGATACCTATCATTTTGGGGTGACCTTTCCTAGCCATAGGAAGAGCAATGATAGATGTGTAGAAAGGGGAATTAACAATGCGCGTCAACGATCAAGCTGATACTTTCAATATTTTAAGATCAATGAAATATCCCGCAAAAGGTAAATATGATGAATGTTATAGGATAGATGTTATAAGATATCTAAGTGAACGTCATTTCAAAAATACTTATGAAGAAAAATCTGTAGAAAAAGATTTGGAAAATGGGCAAGAAGAGGAATTAGATCAATGTGAAGAACTTTTTAAGGAAGATTCAAACTATGTTCGAGAAAGTTTTGAAATTTTGGACACGATAAACAAAGACAAATCATTTTGTCCATCAATTGAAAATCCTCCATNGGATGTTATAAGATATCTAAGTGAAAGCCATTTCAAAATAATTTATGAAGAAAAATCTGAAGAAAAAGATTTGGAATACTAGCAAGAAGAGGAATTAGATCGATGTGAAGAACTTTTTTAGGAAGATTCAAACTATGTTCGAGAAAGTTTTAAAATTTTAAACACGATAGACAAAGATAAATCATTTTAAGAATGCTTTTGGATGGACAATTTATGATATTAAAGAATTCAATCCTTCAATTTGTATGCATAGAATTCATACGGAAGAGAACTACAAACCCAGAGCTGATCCTCAAAGGAGACTAAATCCTGTTATGAAAGAAGCTATTAAAAAAGAAATTTTACAGTCGTTAGATGCTGGAATTATCTACCCTATTTCAGATAGTGCATGAGTTAGTCTAATTCATTGTGTTCCTAAGAAAGGAGGAGTAACTGTAATTATGAATGAACATAATGAATTAATACCTACAAGACAAGTTACAAGGTGGCGAATATGCATTGCTTATAGAAAATTAAACCTTGCCACTAAAAAAGATCATTTTCCGTTACCCTTTCTATATCAAATGCTGGATAGACTAACTAGGAATAAATACTTTTTGTTTTCTGGATGGATATATTGGTTATCACCAAATACAAAAATCTCCTTAGGATTAAGAGAAAAAAACTTTTACCAGTCCTTATGGTACTTCTGCTTTTAGAATGATACCCTTTGGTTTATGTAATGCCCCTGCTACATTTCAAGTAATCACTAATTTACCTTATCTAACAAATGTAAGAAAAATTAGGAGCTTTTTAGGTCATGTTGGATTCTACAAGCGATATATTAAAGACTTTTCAAAGATTGCTAAGCCTTTATGCCATTTACTAGAGAACGATGCAATTTTCATTTTTGATAAGGAATGCCTAAAAGATTTCAATTTATTAAAAGAAAAATTAATCACTGCACCAATTATAGTTTCACCAAATTGGGGAAAACCTTTTGAGTTAATGTATGATGCAAGTGATTATGCTATAGGAGCTGTTTTAAGACAAAGATATGATAAAATTTTCAAAGTAATTTACTATGCTAGTAAAACTTTTAATGAAACTCAAATCAATTAAACAACAACTGAAAAAGAGTTATTAGCAATAGTATATGCTTTTGATAAATTTAGATCATATTTAACTGGAACTCATTGTGTAGTGCATACAGATTATTCTGCTATTAAGTACTTAATGAAAAAGAAGGGTCTTAAACCTAGACTTATAAGATGGATTCTTCTTTTGCAAGAATTTAATTTTGCAATAGTAGATTGAAAGGGGACTGAAAATCAAATTGCTGATCATTTGTCCAGGCTTGAGTTAGAAAAACCACTCTGCTTTGAAAAAAAAAATTAATGAACATTTTTCAGATGAAAAATTGTTCACTATTAATGAGTGGCATGTTCCGTGGTATGCCAACATTGTCAATTTTATTATTAGTGATATTATACCCTATGGAATGACCTGCCAACAAAAGACATTGTGAACTATATTGTTAGTGATCTTAAACCCAATGGAATGACATACCAATAAATGAGGAAATTTATTTCTGAAGCTAAGCACTTATTTTTGGGATGACCCATTTTTATATAAACAAGGAAAGGATCTAATTATTTGAAGATGTGTACAATTAGAAGAAAGTTATGAAATTATCCAAAAATGTCATAATTCTGATTTTCGGGGACATTTTGGTGTTGATAAAATATGAAATAATCCAAAATATCATAATTCTGATTTTGGGAAACATTTTGGTGTTGATAAAATAGTTTACAATCTGGATTCTATTGGCCTATAATTTTTAGAGATGTTAATGCTTATATCAAAACTTATGATAGATGTCAACGAGTAGTCGATATTTCTAGAAGAAATGAGATTCCCCTCAATTACATAATAGAAGTTGAAATATTTGATGTTTGGTGATTAGATTTCATGGGACCATTTATACCATCTTTAAAAAATTTATATATTCTGTTAGCAGTGGACTATGTATCCAAATGGATAGAGGCTATTGCTTTACCTCGATGTGATGCTCAAAGTGTTGCAAAATTTTTGAAAATGAACATATTTTGTAGATTTGGGATGGTAAGAGTTATCATTACTGATGGGGGAAGTCATTTTAGAAATGCTATAATGGAGAAGTTATTAAGGAAATATCATATAAATCATAAGATTGCTACTGCTTATCATCCTCACACAAGTGGTTTGACTGAATTATCTAATCGAGAAACTAAAAGAATTATGGAAAAATTTGTGAATCCAACAAAAATGGATTGGTCAGTAAAACTTGACTATGCTTTGTGGGCTTATAGGACTTCATACAAAACTCTTATAAGAATCTATTGGTCAGCCAAACTTGACTATGCTTTGTGGGCTTATAGGACTGCATACAGAACTCCTATAAGAATGTTCTTCATTATAGGCTAATATTTGGAAAAGCTTGTCACTTACTAGTTGAACTTGAGCATAAGGCATATTGATAAGCTAATATTTGGGAAAGCTTGTCACTTACCAGTTGAACTTGAGCATAAAGCATATTGGGTGATTAAATAGTTCAACTATAGTTTGAAAGATGATGGTGAGAAAAGATTATTGCAATTAATGAGCTTGAAGAGTAAAAAAATGACTTTTATGAGAGTGCCAAGATTTATAAAGAAAAGATGAAGATGTGGCGTGATCGAAAGATTCTTACTAAAAGTTTTTAGCCAACGCTACAAGTTTTACTATATAATGCATGGTTAATATTATTTCCAAGCAAACTTAAGTCCAGGTGGATGGTCCATTTGTTGTAATAAAAGTTTATCCTTATGGATCTGTGGATATTAAAGATTCTAAGTTTGAGAAAATATTTAAAGTTAATGGACATAGAATGAAACCTTATTTTATAGGGGATCAACATAAATTTAATGATGAAATGAGGTTGGGTCAAACAGAATAAGCACTGGTTACGTCGGGCTGACGACGTACAACCAAGTGCTTTGTGGGAGGCAATCCATAGTTATCAGAGTGTATTTATTTTGATTGTTGTTTTGTGTGTGATTAAACAAAGGGGTAGTATTTTTGAAACTATTATGTGTTAGTAAAAATTTTAAGACTTTATTTAGTGACCAAGACATGTTAGAATGAGAATTCGAATGTTAAGTTGTAAATACGTGCCAAGGTAGCTTCTAAACGTCTCTAAGAGTTATTGGAAGGCTTTAGGCCTATAAATAGAAGGGTTTTGTGAAGGAATTTCACCCCGGATCATTTCTAGCCCTAAAAGTCTAAGAGAAAGTGAGATTTAGAGAAAATGTCTTCATGGGAGATGGATTTGAAGAAGAAGGAAGAAGCTATGAGGAAGAGGTTCATTAGTCAAAGTGCATAAGAGATGTATAACGATTTCTTAGCCATTAATACTGAAGGGATATCAGAGAAGATAAAAAAAATTGAGAATACTATGGCTTTATTGGAGACCAAGGTACTTGAGTTGCATGCACATCTAGAGCATATTAGATTGCAATTGAAAATGCAATTTAGCCATACAAGTTATATAGAGGAAGCAAATAAGGCAATGTTCATAAAGCAGAGTGGATTGAAGAAGATAGTATTAGAGCTCGTCACCACCGTCCATTTTATCAACTCTATATTCCTGGAGAGACTAATGAAAAACAGGAATTTGTTCATTCGAATGAAGAATGAAATTAAGTTTAGTGTTATTTTCAAGTGGTTTAGTGTTTAAGTCTTGTTTTTAGTATTTATGACTTCTTATATGTGTTTAATTGTGAAATGATTATTATGTATTTGTATTTAGGAAAATTTTCTCATCCAAGACTATTTGGAGTGAGAATTAAGTGTTTAAAGGTATTTGTACTTGTTTGTGAATTAATATAAGTTTTTTTGTGTGAAAATTTGTGTTATTTTTAGCTTCAAATTGAAATAGTTATTATGGAGAATTTTGAGAGAGAGGGGAGTTATAGGAAGTTGAAAATAGTCATTTAAGTTCTATGAAACCATTTAGGGGTGGTTTACTTAGGCAAATAGTGCATTTTAATTTAATTTGAAAATTTTGAAATTTGTTCACTAGCGCCTAAGCGCCACATCTCGCGCCTAAGTGCCATTTAACCGCGCTTAAGCCCCGGTTCACAAAAATTGGTTCGCGAAAGTTAAAAGCAAAATTTTAGCCCAAAAATCACCATTTTTAATGCCACCGTCACCTTTAACCTCTCGAGTTTACAATTTTTGAGGACTAGGGCACATCTAAAGTGAAGATTTCCGGGGAATCAAGTGAAATTTGCTAGATCCAAGTTCCTTGAGGTAAGAGCTTTACTTCTATGCAAAAACTTTGGATTTTCACTATGTATTTTGAGCACATTTGGAGAAATTGAAAAATTCACTATTCATGGTGAAAAATGAGCAAAAAATCTATGGAAATTGCATGGGAAGTGTAGTTTATACTTTGGAAGTTTAGTTTAATAATTTAGACTTGATTTTCAAAGTTGGAATTTATAAAATTTGTAGAATGACACCAATAATGAAGAGGAGCAAAGGAAAAAGCCCTTTTGATTTGAGTAATTTATTAGTTCGAAGGCTCAGGATCGGTACAGTTATGCGTTGCAATCACAGAAACTGAATCAGGAGCGGTATTTTAGGAATCCAGGAGGAGAATTAAAGGATTTGATCGTTCGCCGACAGTGGGAATGATTATACTATTTCTCCATTGTGGTGGTTATTTCTGTTATTAGGTAGTTCTATGTAAACCTCCCTGAGGTTGAAGACAATAGAGTCATGGTTCGAGGAAAGTTGGTACCTTTTTCATTGGAGGTAATAAACTTGTTTTATCATCTGCCACCTGATATGTTATGTTTTTATGCAAATTATAATCCAACTGAAGTGGAGTTAGACAAGATTATTTCTTACTTGACTGTTGGAAGAGGACTTGGAAGATCACTAATGAGAGGAGAGTCAACTTCCCAACTTTAAAGTTAAGTGCACCTTCAAAGGCCTCGCACTATTTTATTTCTGCTCGTATGCTACCAACAAATCATCTCAGTGAAGTGACCAGAGAGAGAGAGCAAAGTTAAATTATTGTATCCAGGAAGGAAAGTTCATCAAAATAGGAGCTTTGATTTATCAGACTATCATCAGTTCTGCCACTGCCTTTACTACTGCAGTTTTAGGATTTGCTTCCTTGATGTCTTCTTTGTGTGACCAAGCTGGAGTTAAATATGATAGCTGGAAGGAAGTGTTGTTACCTCTAAAGCCCATCACTAACGTGAATATGAAGACTTATTCTGAGCATTCAATTTTTGGCTGGAGAGGAGGATTTTCCAGAAGCTATGGAATGGAGACGTCTGTTGCTTCTACATCTAGACCATCTACCTCACGTGCTTCTACATTTAGAGGTGAGTCTACTGAGACCCAAGATCAATTATTGCAGCGGATGATGGATCATATTAATTTTACCACTGATAAAGTTCAGAATTTAGAGTGTTTTGTAGAGCATACTGATAGGTATAGTAGGAGAAAGAGTGATTATGAAGAGAAATTTCACTCATCTATGGAGAACCTAATTAGGGGTGATCCAGGAGTACAATTTCCTCAGTATTCTTGNAGTTGAAGTTACTTCCTGAACATTTAAAATATGCCTTTTAGGAGATTCCTCTACTTTACCAGTTATAATTTCATCAAAATTAACGATGAAAAAAGAAGAAAGGTTGATGAAAATTCTGAAAAATTTTAAGACAGCCTTTGGATGGATAATTGTTGATATTAAAAAAATCAGTTCTTCAATTTGTATGCATAGAATTCATATGGAAGAGAACTATAAACCCAGGGCTGATCCTCAAAGGAGGTTGAATCTTGTTATGAAAGGAGTTGTTCAGAAAGAAATTTTAAAGTGGTTAGATGTTGGAATTATCTACCCTATTTCAGATAGTGCACGAGTTAGTTCAATTCACTGCATTCCTATAAAGGATGAGTAACTGTAACTGTGAATGAACATAACGAATTAATACCTGCTAGAAAAGTTAAAGGGTGGCAAATATGCATTGATTATAGAAAATAAAATCTTGCCACTAGGAAAGATCATTTTCCGGGTGATAAATATGTATTGATTATAGAAAATTAAATCTTGCCACTAGGAAATATCATTTTTTGCTCTAGATCAAATGCTGGATAGACTAGCTGGGCATAAATACTTTTGTTTTCTGGATGGATATAGTGGTTATCACCAAATACAAGTATCCCTGAGGATCAAGAGAAAACAACTTTTACCGGTCCTTATGTTACTTTTGCTTTTAGAACGATGCCCTTTAGTTTATGTAATGCCCCTACTACATTTTAAAGATTTATGATGGTAATTTTTTGTGATTTAGTTGAAAAAGGGATTAAAGTATTCATGGAAGATTTTTCAGTTTTTGGAACTTCATTTGACTCATGTTTAGAAGATTTATCTAAAGTTCTTAAGCACTGTGAAGAAACAAATTTAGTCCTTAATTGGGAAAAACGCCAATTTATGGTAGCAGGAGGAACTTATATTAGGTTATCATTTAGTTCTTAATTAGGAAAAATGTCAATTTATGGTAGCAGGAGGAATTATATTAGGTCATCAAATATCAAGAAAAATGGTATGGAAGTAGATCCTGCTAAAATTCAAGTGATTGTTAATTTACCTTATCCAACAAATGTAAGGGAAATTAAAAATTTTTTAGGACATGCTTGATTCTACAGGCGATATACTAAAGACTTTTCAATGATTGCTAAGCCTTTATTCCATTTACTGGAGAAAGATGAATTTTTCAATTTTGATGAAGAATGCCTAAAAGCTTTTAATTTATTATAAGAAAATTTAATCAATGCATCAATTATAGTTTCACCAAACTGGAGAAAACTTTTTGAATTAATGTGTGATGCTAGTGATTATGCTATAGGAGCTATTTTAGGACAAAGATATGATAAAATTTTCAAAGTAATTTACTATGCTAGTAAAACTCTTAATGAAACTCAAATCAATTATACAACAACTGAAACATAGTTATTAGCAATAGTATATGCTTTTGATAAATTTAAATTATATTTAATTGGAACTCATTGTGTAGCGCATACAGATCATTCTACCCTTTGATAAATTTAGATCATATTTGATTGGAACTCATTGTATAGTGCATACGGATCATTCTGCTACAGTATATGCCTTTGATAAATTTAGATCATATTTGATTGGAACTCATTGTATAGTACATACAGTTCATTCTGCTATTAAGTGCTTAATGAAAAAAAAGGATCTTAAACCTGACTTATAAGATGGATTCTTCTTTTGCAAGAATTTGATTTTGAAATAGTAGATCAAAAGGGGACTAAAAATCAAATTGGTGATCATTTGTCCAGGCTTGAGTTAGAAAAACCACTCTATTTTGAAAAATAAATTAATGAACATTTTCCAGATGAAAAATTATTCACTATTAATGAGCGGTGTGTTCCATGGTATGCCGCCATTGGGAACTTTATTGTTAGCGATATGATACCCTATGGAATGATATACCAACAAAAGAGGAAATTTATTTATGAAGTTAAAAAGGAAGGATCTGATTATTCGAAGATGTGTACCATTAGAAGAAACTTATGAAATTATCCAAAAATGTAATAATTCTGATTTTGTGAAGATGTTACCATTAGAAGAAACTTATGAAATTATCCAAAAATGTCATAATTCTGATTTTGGGGGACATGGACCAAAGGTCCCCCAAATTAAGGGATCTTATTTCCAAAAATGCACGTGCATAAGATATCTTTGTCAAATCAAAGTACATTTGCATTAAATTGTTATGATGGATTCCTCTGGGCTCCCAGAGCTCCTAGCCACCTCCCCCTGGCCGGTCGGCCAGCCTAGTGGCCGGAAAAGCCCAAAACCAAGAGCCACCCTCATGGCACCTCACCCAAATCAAACCTAGAGGCCAGCTCATCCAAATCAAACTATGGAGCTCCTATGCCCTCCACCTAAGCACCACATTACACCTGCTAATTGGCCATGACAGCCACCATAACCCCATTTTTATAAAAGGCCACCTCCATGGCCGTTAAAAAAAGTATTGAAATTTCCTTGGAGAGGCCTCCCCAAACTTCACACAGAGCTTCCCTAAGATCCCCTCAGTGCATTCCAACCATTTCCCTCACCCATTCCCATTGTTGGAGTTCAATTTTGAGTTTTAAACCTTGTGAGAAACCAGGGCAGAACCCAATAAACCTCCACAGTCCATCAAATATAAATTAACTTCACTCACACCTTCACAGTAGTGAAAGAAGCTAAAGCTGCATCAAATCCCCCTTCCACAGAGCCTCTACCATAACTCTGGACCAACACCTGAAATCGAGCTTGGTTGAATTCATATCTAGGCCTTACACCAAGACCAGAGACTCAATCCCTAGCCTCCTTGGACCTTAACGAATGTGTCGAGCACCTCTGATTGAAGCCTCCCTTCTTAGAGAAAAGGTATAAAACTTCTCCTCCTTCCGAGCTCATTTTGATTCTGCATTTACTTAGGATTGATTTCATGGTACATAAACCGTATGGATGTGTTCGTCTCACTTAGACAAGTCCATAGGATCAAACTCAAAGTTATTTGGTTGAGTCTAGGCTGAGATCTTAGGGTTTTAGTGTGGACGGGCACGAGATCATTCTATCGGGGATGATGACGGGGAGCCATTCGATCAAGCGTGTATCAAATGGATGAGGGAGATCGAGCCGGACAGCGCTTCGGGACATAAACACCGGGCCGAGTCAGCAAAGTTATGTCAACGGCGGAGTCCAACTAGAGTGCGCCACGCATGCCTTCGGAGCTGCCTAGGATCTAGTCAGCACACGCTGTTTAAATAGATAAATAGGGCATTTTTCCTCGCATGCCTTCGGAGCTGCCTAGGATCTAGTCAACACACGCTGTTTAAATAGATAAATAGGGCTTTTTAAATTATTTAAATGCTTGCACGCGCTGTTTAAATAGATAAATAGGGCTTTTTCCTATTTATTTAAATACCCTTAACTTTATGCCTTCGGAGCCGTCGTAGGTTGAGGTGGCACGCGTAGTTTAAATAGATAAATATGGCTTCTTCTATTTATTTAAATACCCCCAAACTTATAAAATTCATAACTTTGTGTAGAAAAATCACAAAAATAAAATAAAAATACCCTCTTGCTCAGTAAACAAAGGAAAACAATGTGGAACAAATTTCAAATCCATTTAATGCATATTTTATTTTTAATTAATTAAACACTATTTGGGATTATTTGATTCTCCATGCATATTGGCAGATCACCTAGGCTTGGAAATTTAACATGTTGTAGTCTCTGTTAGGGAAAGTATTCTTTGATTTTTCCAAAGTCAGAGGAGGTTCATATACAAAGATCCATATTTTTTAAGTTATTCCACATTATTACTTTAAAATAATCATGGAAATTAGCATATTAACTATAAAATCCTAAAAAATTTTTGGAAGGTCCACCATAATTAGAGAAACCTTTGGAAATAATTTCATGGGCCAAGTCATTTAAAATACCCTTAAATTTTACAAACACTAAATCACTAAAATAATTAATTTTGGAAAATATAAACATTTAAATGACTTGAATTTTGATCTCCACTGTGATTTATGATTCATGGAACTCATCATAAAAATTTCAAAATATTTTGAGTTCATTTGACACTTTAAGTTGATTTTTAAAGATAAATACCATTTTTAACACTTAAATGATTTTTAAAAATAAAAATAAAACTCAAAAAATTACGAAACTTAGTTTTTTGCTCTCTGTGATCAGGGGTATTTTCTAAAAATAAAATGATATTTAAAATAAAAACTTAATTTTTTGGCATCAGGGGTATTTTCTAAAAATAAAATGATATTTAAAATAAAAACTTGATTTTTAGTCTATTCTAAATATTTAAATAATTAAAAATTCATAAAAATCACATAAATAATAAAACTCATGGAAATGTTCTAAATTGCTTACTAATCACTTAGGGACAATTAGAATATTTTTCATAATTTTCTAATTGAATATATTTAATTTCAAAGCTTAAAAATAATCTTTAAAGGTTAAAAATGAGTCTTTTCACTAAAATAATTCCAATAAATCAAAGAAATATAAAAAAAAATTAATTTTTCTCCTCTGGGTTCTCTGACCTTAGAGAGATTTTTCAAAAATACAAAATTTAATTTTCACCACTAAAAATATTTTATTTTTATTAAATAATCGAGAACTTAAAACAATTCTAATAAATCACAGAGAATTCAAAAAATCTTGAATTTTGTCCAAAGACTTATCTGGCCTAGTTCTACCTCCAATAAAAATTTTAGAGGATTATAATTTGCCTTGTTCAAGTTAGGAATTTTCTTTGAGACATCCTATTTTTTGCATGAAAATAATTAATTAAATTAAATTAAATTTTGAAAAATCACATTTTCTCCTCTGATGTCTTAATTGTCCCATGAATGAGGTAGGATAAAAATTTCAAAGTCATTTGAATTGAATTTGATAAATTATGAAGTGTTTGAGCATTAGGGGCAAATGTGTAATTTTGGAAATCTTGCCTTAATTAATATTTAGGCCTAAGTCAAGGAGGGGAATGGGTAACCTCTGATCTTAATCAATTTATTTGATGCTTGAAACACAAGGGATTTATTGGTAGAAACCAATTTCACTTTCTTTAAAAAGATAAGTTAATAAATTTCTAAATTATTAAAATTTGGAAGTTTATTAAAATTAAATTATCATGGACTTAGGGGTATGACTTTTGAAGTCAACAATTAATCAATCTAATACCCCTTATCTTGATTTTAAAGAAAATTCAAATTATGAATCATGACCACTTAAAGCTTAACCTTTTCAAAACTAATTAAGACACTCATTTACAAATTATGAATCATGACCACTTAAAGCTTAACCTTTTCAAAACTAATTAAGACACTCACCTATGATCATGACCACTTAAAGCTTAACCCTTTTCAAAACTAATTAAGACACTCACCTAGGTCTTAAGGGCTTAGTGGTGACTTAGGCCAAATCAAAATTGACTAAATGAGGATTAGGGGCTTAGTGGTGACTTAGGCCACCACTTAAAGCTTAACCATTTTCAAAACTAATTAAGACACTCACCTAGGTCTTAAGGGCTTGGTGGTGACTTAGGTCAAATCAAATCAAATTGAATGATCCTAGACTTAGGGGTATGAATTTTTAAGTTAATCAATTTAATACCCCTACCTTGATTTTCAAATAAAATTCAAATCATGAATCATGACAACTTAAAGCTTAACCTTTTCAAAACTAATTAAGACACTCACCTAGGTCTTAAGGGCTTAGTGTTGACTTAAGCTAAATTAAAAATTGATTATACAATGATTAGAGAAAGAAACATAACTAAGTCAAACATCCTGGAAACACCACTGCCCAATTAGGATTAAAAATTTGGCTAAGCGTTCAAATTACACTAACTTGCCCCTTTAAGGGCCTTCACCCCCATAATTCTTAAATTGAATCACAAGTGATAATTACCCTATTCTTAGAGATAATTGAAGCATCAGTGCTCACTGAGTAATAAGGATATTTACAGGATGATCCATTAAGCAACATAATAAGTTTAAATGGACTCGAGGCTTTTCACCAGTTGGTGAGAGGGAGGCATGGACCTGCTTCCCCCTCCTAACTTGTTGGATACCTCAGAGGCCTATTAAACTTAATATTCTTCGCTCAATGAAATCATCCTTAATTAAACTTTTAAGGACTCACCAAGATATGACATATGTTTAGGAAAATTTCCAAAATTTTACCCTTTCCTGCTCTTCATAAACTGCCTTAACATGCATTCTAAGTTTCAGGTGGTGGAACGAGAAGACTCGCCAGGTACACTTTTACAGTTTTCAGTGATGTTTTTCTTGTACTTTCATACTGTACTTTTATACCTGCAAATTTGCATGCTAAACAACGACGACACCCTGCATGAAAACTAAAACTATCAGGATAGCCACATAACCAAAACCCTGCAAATTTACATGCTAAACAAAGATGTCACCCTGCATGAAAACTAAAACCATCAGGATAGCCACATAACCAAAACCAAAACTAAAATCAACCAAGATAAAATTCACCGCCACAACATTCAAAATAAACAAAATTTAATCACAAACATCATATAAAACCACAACTTTAACTTAATTAAGATGTCTCTATTTGATGATCGACTAAAACTAAAATCAACCAAGATAAAATTCACCCCCACAACATTCAAAATATAAAACAATTCAAAGACACACACATCACACAAAACTACAACTTCAACTAAATTAAGATGTCTCTATCGGATGATCGGGAATTCCTCAAAAAACTACAACTTCAACTAAATTAAGACGTCTCTATTGGATAATCGGGAATCCCTCGGAGGAGGAAACCTACGGTTGCTAACGAGGCTTCCCACGGTAAACCACAACTTCAACTAAATTAAGATGTCTCTATCGGATGATCGGGAATCCCTCGGAGGAAGTAACCTACGGTTGCTAACGAGGCTTCCCACGATTTAAATGAAATTATGGAACTCATTAAGTTCGGTTTAGTAAGTCATTTGGACTATGTGAATCCAATAGAAAATAGTGATGTCGGAACGAGGGAATCGTAGGATCCTATCCGGTGTTGTTCTAATCAACTTTAATATGCCCTCATAAAATTAAAAGAACTTCAACCATAGGGCCAACTGATTTGGCATTATAACTTGACATACTAGTCGCGGCAAGGAGCTTGGGGCTAGCACGGTGGGCAGCACAACCATCTTCAACAGCAAAACTTGTCTTCCCCAGCTAAACCAATCTTCCTTCCTTAGACTTAAACAACAAAGCCATAGGACTTCAAGGTTGCTTGCTTATGCAACGTAAATCCTCAGCTTATTTTTAGGTCTTTGTATAGCCGTGCTATATAATATAGGCCCTAACTCGTCTTAGGATTATGAGGTTGTCGTTATCACGACCTAAATCATCACATCTTTTAGGCTATTTGTGTGATCATTTCACATGAATGTAAGCCCTAACTAATAAAATTGGCAGAATGAAACACCTAAATATTTCTCCTCAAAATTGAAGCCAAACATTAAGGTAGCTTGGGAAGTCACCGGGGTTCTCCCCTGGATCCATGACATCCCCTAGTTCCTCCTCCTTTGGATTCCACAACAAACTGTTCCAAATTTGAACCAATCCCCTTTCACACCTCTATGTCCGATTTTGTTGAAGAGCCCTACCCTTTGAAATTTCTTGAAGATAATATTTCTTGATTTTTATCGAAAGTATTCTTAGGTGGCTTTGGTCATTTAAGATGTAATTAACTATAGAAGCTTGCCCTTATAGGAAGCATGTCCGAACCCAGCTTAATATAAACCCTATTTAATCTTTTATAATAAATAGGGGAACTTGTCGACAAATACAAAGGTTTCGCAGACCAAATGGACATCATACTTTCTTTAGTTTATTTGATCGAGCCTCATCCTTCGGGATAGATACGGGATTTGAGGTACAATGCTCTTTCAGTTTAAACTATGAAAAATATGAGGTCAGTTTCATTTCATACTTCAGCGTTCTTCCGAAGCGGGCGACGGGATTTCGATTCTGGTGACCGACAGTTTCTTACGGGCAACCCCACAAACCAACCCGAAATAGCGCCGACAGTAACTAAGGAGAGTGTCATTCCAAATTATTGTATTCAAACTAGAAAACTTATTGATATTGGAGCTATTATTATGAAATTGGTTTTGGGTTTCATTGTCAAAGGATCTGCAACTGAACTTGGACTTTCATCTACTATTTTCCTACTGTGCAGTCAATCGTAAGTACCTTATGAAAGTTAGGAAAAGGTGCTTCTTCCTTGGAAGCTGATGGAACCAAAAGTCTATTTCAATTATATTGAAATGGGATATGAAAATGATATGAATGTGTTGATGGATTAAGAATCTTAGAATTCATCACCTATTTAGTCCTACTACAACTCAAGTGCACTTTTGAAGAAGATCAAGAAGATTGAAAAAGAGATGCAGATCTCATGCATGTGATTGGGAATATTATTGAAATGTTGAATCATCTAGATTGGAGACTAAAGGAACATTTTGAACATACTGGGCGTATTGAAGATGGTTTGGTACGTATTTTCAAGAAACATTCCTGTATTAAGGAGAAAAATTCAACTGATGAATTTCCATATCGACTCTTCTACAACTTTATGTGCCCTACTAATCTATGGGAGATATCTAGGAGGAAGATGGTGAACAAGACGTTTGAACTTAATTTATGCATGGAACTTCTGTTTAGTGCTGCTTGTTTTAGTTATATTATTGTGTTAGTTTGCATTTCCTTTCTATTATTGAACACTGTCTATGTTTATGTTTTGAATTTTGATGTTTAGATTTCGGTGTTAGGATGTTGGTTTAGAAATCTATGGGAGATATCTAGGTTTGCTTTAGAACACTGAATTTGATGTTCATCGGATGTTATTTTGTAATAGCGCAAATTTAGTATATAAATGTAGTTTTGTGTTTTTTGCAAAAGTTTGGTATTAGTGTGATGTTTAATTATGTTCAAAAAGGTTTATTTGAGTCAAATAGAGGTTGATGTAAAGCAGTACATAGCAGATTTCTACAGAAACCAAAATCTGGCAAATTTAAGCTCTGACACATGATGCGCCAGATTGGCACATGATGCACTAAATTGGCGCATGATGTGTCAATTTACATAGCCTTGGCGCATGATGCACAGATTGGCACATGATGCACCAAAGGTCTGAACATGCTAGATCACCTAGAAAACCGTGAAATAGCATGGACAAACTCCATTTTTGCTGCTTAAGTTGTCTCCTACCTCAAGAACCTTGGTCTAGGGCATCACATTGTGGGCGAAAGAGAAGGATTTGGAGGCTAAAAACCATAGATTTCATCTTCTCTTGGTAAGAGCTTCACTTTTAACTTGGAAATTTTTTATTCTCACCATGGAATTGGGAGATCTGAAATTTGGGATTTTTGATAAAAAATTTGAAAAAAACTCATGGTGAAAAGTTTCTTACCAAATAATATTGCTTAAGGAGTTAGATTTTTGATTTAGTAATGTATTTATATTTTTTGTAGAATTTTCAAATGGCTCCCAGAGTAAAGAGAGGAAGGTCATCCGAAAATTTTGATGCATGAAGATTTTTTAATTTCAAAGCCCAGCACGGTTACATTACTCAAATGGAGATAAGAAGAACGGGTGTTTGCAAACCTGGGTGGCGAGATTGAGAGACTGATTCTTGCCAAAAACTGTGAAAGATTATACTACTTCACTACCATAGCAATTGTCCTGATGGTTTGAGAGATTTATGCAAACCTGAGGTTCACTACTGAAGAGCACATCTTGGTTAGAGGTAAACAAGTTGAATTTACTACTGATCGGATCAATATTTTTTTATGGGTTGAGGGGCGTATTTTTTTATGAATATGTCACATTTGTGGTGACTGATTCATCATTGGATGAAGTGACTGCATTTTTGAATTTAGGAAGAGGAGAGTGGAAGATTAAGAATAACAAGATAGTTAACTTCCCTTCTTCCATGTTGACTATTTAGTCAAAAGTATGGAACCACTTCATTTTTGCCAAATTGTTGTCAACAAATTATTTGGCTGATGTTACAAAATACAGCTGTATTAAATTATTGCATTCAGAACATGAAAGCAATAGATGTTGGTGCACTTATAGTGCAGCATGATTAAAGTATAGGTGGTAATTCTACTGCTGGTGGTTTGGGGTACCCTACCCTGGTTTTCACTCTATGTGAACAATCAGGAATAGAGTCCCATAGAAATGAAGAAAGATTATAGCCACAGAATCTGATTGGGAGGCATATGATTCAAAGAGTGGAATCATTTGTTGAATCTAGAGGTGGGAAAAGAGATAGGCTCTCTATATCTACTGCAGGGGTGTCTACTTCTCGATCTGCATCACTTGAAGTTATTATGGACCAACTTATGATTCATCAAATGGACATAATTACTATTCAAACTCAGTTGGGAGAGATAGGAGCAAGAAATGCTTATAATATTTAATATCAGCAAAGGAGAGTTCAACATGATATTGATTTTAAAAATGTTATGGTAAGACATCTGAGGGGTGAACCTAATGTGGACTTTCCTGCTTACCCCATTTTCACTCCATCTGCTCCTGTTCATGATGAAGAAGAAGATTCTGATAATGATGAGGATTGAATTTTTTTAGTTTAGTTTAGTTTGTTTTGATGTTTGTTTGTTATTTGTGATTGTAATGTGTTGTACTTTTATTTGAAACTTGTTGTAGTAAAAACTTTCATGTTGTGTTGTGAACTGAATCAGTAAAGTAAATGTAGACTTTTACTTTTCCTATATTTTTAGTATTTTCAGTTTATTTTTTAATTTTTTGTATTTTTATTTTTAATTCTCAGCAAATTCTTTAAAATGTATTATGTTTTATTTAATGCTTTAAAGCCTGTATATAGTTTTACTGTTAGTACATGCAATATACAGAGCCCAGTTTCATAGTCAGAAATCCTCTACAGGTCAGTTTTTATTTTCATGCATTTATTCTTTTCACCTACTCAATTTTATATTAAAAATATTTTTATAATCACTTAAAAGCCTAAGTTTGTGGGAAAGAAAATTTTATTTTGAAAATAACTGAGCTAAATTTTATTTAGCATGTTCTTTAGATACAACAATAAATATCATGCAACATTTAGAATGAAGTTCTGAGTCCTGAAATAATTTTGAGAGAGAATATGGCAATTTTTTTGTTTCACTTATGAAGGCTAATTCAACCTCGTTTTAGAGTTTGTCTTCAATTAGTCACAAATGGTTTATGGTTTATTTGGTTTGTTGTTGAGCTTTTGAATTCATTCAATATCCAGTCTAGGCAAAGCTTAGTGAGTGTAAATGGTGGGAAGAGATTTGGTCTAAAAATCAGGTCAACAAATGGACCACCAATATATGTGAGGAATTTTACTAAGTATAGAGGCCATATTGGTGTTGACCTACATGATCAACCGAGTTCAAAAATGGAGTCATTGATATTCAACTTATGAGTTTAGAATTTGAATGATACATAAGAAGATTTGAAGTTATTTTTTTTTTATAAGTTATTTTTAAATTATGTTTTGTTTTTGTTTATGGTTTGAGTTTGAAGGTTTAAAATTGATTATTCAACTCATTTTTATGCCAACCACTTTTCCTTCATTTACATTGCATTCATCTTCACTTGAGTTGAATGTGAAGGTAAACCTTGAAATAGCGTTAACCCCAAAATTATCATTTTCTCTCTTATGATTATTGTATGGCTCAAAATTTCATTTTGAAAGTTACACGAGGTTTTTTTTTTGTATTTAAAGACCATGGAAACAAGTTCGATGATTATTTAAAACTTTTTTTTTTACGTGAAAACTTTCAATTCAAAAATTTCTTGTAAAAATATTGCTCTCTAAAACCCTAAAATTATCATCATCCCTCTCATTTTTTCCTTTTCTTTTCTTTCTCTAGAACATTCTTAAGAGAGAAACTATGGCGCATGAAGGGGGTGGTCGTTGTCTCCCCCTCACTTCAAGGATCTTTAGAGTTGGGGTGGCGGTTCTATGGTGGAAGGTGGTTCTCTTGATGGGGCTGGCGGTGGAGTTAAGGTTGATGACAGTTGTACAAACCATCTTTTGACAGCAAACCCTATAAGGATATCTTGCTCGTGTTTTAAGATTGAAGGTAAGGAAGAGCTCAAGATGGTCGAATCAGGACTCTTGGACATACAGAAGTACGCTATAGATGATGACAACCCTATTCTTTCTTCAAGTAATGCTAGGCTTAGCACCTCAACCAATGGAGCTTGCTTGACGGTTCTCAAAATGATAGCAACAATGCTATGAGATGGATTCTCCCTTTGCTACCATTGCTGACACAAGATTGGTTGTAGAACCTCCAAACAAAAATGGGGATCTTGATATTCAACCTACCGAAATTGAGGTTGAGCCTTCATAACAATATGGTCATCTTCCGTTAAGTATAGGGGCAGAGGTGCTCTAGGACGATCAAAGGAGTAATGAGGATAACTCCTTGTTTGTTACTCATCTAGAATGTGGTAGTAGTTTGGATGTGGGCTTGTCTAATGAGTCATTTGGGCCAACGAAAATTGTCCAAAAAGACAACATGTAGTGTGTTAATGACTCGCAACTAAGAACTACTAATACACAAATTAATGCATCAAATTCTAAAAACTTGTCATCTTGCAAAGATTTTTTTGTAGTGGTCAATTCTACAGCCTCAGCAGTTCTCAATACTCCTAGACTAATTAACGATTTCTTATGCTTGAAGAAATGCCCCAACGTCATTGTTGTATATAAGCTTGGATTTTATTTCCCACCTCCAATCTAACCGTGGGAAAGAGCTTATGCAACATAGGGTTTGTTTGGGGTAGTTCCGGATTATTAATAATTTGCTAATAAGTTGTTAATCAACAGCTGATCTGAATAAGCTAGCTGTCTGTTTAGTTCGTACGTTTAAAAACAGTTGATTTGTTGTTGTTTCTGGATAAATGATCATTCTGCTCCTACGCAGTGATACTGTTTACGACAGAACTATCTTAGCTATAATAAATCTGCTAATATTTGCTATTAACTTTTCAGTGCAATCAATATTTGTTATAATAGTACAAATTTAAACATAATCTTAGTAATAGATAAATTATATATATATATATATAACTATTTTATAATAGTTTAGTAAAGTTATACATAAAAATTTAGTATACCTATTATGTTTTATTTATACATTTAATACAAAATAGTTATTTAATATTAGTATTATTAATAATGTAATAACAATATTTATTAAATTTTATTGTATAGTAAATATGTGTTTTATTTATACTTATATATATATCTTAAGTGTATTTTATACTATAAATATACCTTAAATTTAATTTATTTTAAGATATGGTTTAATTTTATTTATAATATTATTTAGTTGACATTATTATAATAAATTTTAGTTAAATGTATTTATTATTCTAAATTAATACATAAACATGGTATATAATTTAGTTAATATTTATTAAATATTTTTCAAATAAATTTACAACAGTTTTACCTATATATATATATAACTATTAGCCTATCATGTNAACATGGTATATAATTTAGTTAATATTTATTAAATATTTTTCAAATAAATTTACAACAGTTTTACCTATATACCTATAACTATTAGCCTATCATGTTGAAATTATTTATTTATAAATTATATTTCTATGTATAATTTTAATTTTACTTAAGTTAAAATAATAAATATAAAAACACTAATTAATTGTTACTATATATAAATTAGCACAATATTTAAAAATTGTAGTTATACATTAATGTATTAAAACTATATTATTATATACTTAATATTATATATGTTTTAATTATTACTGATTTAAAATTAATGTTTTTTTATAAAAAAAAAACACGAATAATACTGCAATAACATCTGACTACCGCTACAAAAAATGCCGCAAAACACTACAAATCAACGACTAACAAAAAGAGTGAATAATACCGCAGATAACACCCTTAATAACATCTAAATACTACCGCAAATAACACCGCAAAACATCATAAATCAATAACTAGCAAAAGGCGTGAATAATACAATGAATAACACCACAATAACACATGAAAATCACCGCGAATAACTCTGAGAATTAACGGACACACGACTGCGTGAATAAATACAGCGAATAACATGCCGAATAACACTGCGAATAACACCAGGTGCGCAACCGCGGGGAGGGCAGAGCCATAAATAATTTTCTCCTAACCCGGGACTCGGGGTCAAATGCGGGACTCGGCGTGTAATACAAAAGGAAACCAGCTTATCCAGCAACGCAACGAAGATGGAGAAAACAAACACCAATGTCAACACTTTGAAAAAGCCCCGCAACTGTTCTGCGGCGCCAAGCGGCACGTTAGTCTCCTACTTACTAAAATCCTTTCATGGTATTGTTATTTAAATCTTTAAATGATAGAATTCTAAGGTCGAGACTAAAACCAACTTTACATTTTATTACGACTCGGCTCCTATGATTTTTTCTTCATTATGAGCTTTGACCACTTGGTCATTAGTTGATTTTTTTTTTTCTGCAATTTAAAGCTATTATTAAGATATTAAGTTGGTGCTTGGATTATTCCTCATCCACATGGTAGTGATTACAATGACTGCTTTCATCAATCTTACTCACACCATCATTCACACAACCAATCTTAATTGTCATTTTGGAGTATGAATTTATTTTTCCTAAGCTTGTTCCTTCTATCATTCACTTATATATGCTGACTCTCCTTAAAAATCCATTTGGTTAAAAAAATGTGCTATGTATTATACTACTCTTGCTTAAAGAATTCATATTTCTAAGCTAAAATATAAAAACTTTTTCGGCTAATCTTGGTCATATCATTCACTAAATTAGTTTTCTTTGTCAACTTCGTAATGAGAAGACACCTCTTTTTTAATGTCTTGCCCAACTTAGGTTATTGAACCTTTATATCCATGAATGAAATATTATTCATTTGGAAAACACATTTTTTCAAATTTTGATTAATACTGCCACAATTAAATACAATAATACTAGAAGAGTCTATCCCATTGCTATTTTAGCTTACCGTGCATTATGTATAACTTGTTATAGTTAAGTATATTAGCTATAATAGATATATTTTAAAGGAGAAATTTTATTTCATAGAAGTTGAAAATTCTATGCTGAATTAATTAATCTGTTTTTTTATGGGTTTCCATGACAATCGACTTTTTTACGATTCGTGTGAATTTTGAGGCCTCATTTGTTGTTAAAGACCAAATATTCTTTGCTTTATGACCACACTATGAGAGGCGCCGCTTCATTGTTTGTTGTTGGGCTAGTATTGGATTAAACACATTTTGGGCAACGTATCTGGGACCAATTGGATGTTTATTTATACTTTATACTACATCGTTTTATTAGCAGTGCATCTAATGACTTTTCTTCAGCTAATTCTTCTTTTGATTCCTTTTGTGATGAGCGTGATGAGCAATGATGAGAAGACTATATATAATATAATTAATATAATATGAGAGGCATGAAAAAAATATTTACAAACTAAAAATACTCCAAAAGTCATGAAGCGGCTCAAAATAACATCAAAGCAGCGCAAAACTAGAGCAACAATTTTGACTTGATATCGCCAAAAACCTGTAAAGGCTTCAGGAAATGGCACAAATGTCATTGAAATTTAAATCTAAAACAAAACTATAGGAGGCCGGTTGGGTATATANTAAATTTATGAGACTTAATTGTTATAGATGCATGATAACATGAGAAATTTAGCCAATTTATTGAAGCATTTTCTAAGAATATAATTTAAAATTACACAAAACCACAAGTATAGTAGTGGTAATAAACAATGTCAGTCATGGTCTATTAGTTGTGTAGTCTCTTTGAAGGTTGTAAGTCCCCAAAGGTCACGTGTTCAAATCCCTCTCTGAACAGTTTGTCGGTAGCGAGAGCGGTCCTCAAATAGTTAGACACATGAGGTTGACTGAGAGGTTGCATAATAGCCTTCGACCATTCTTTTGCGAAAAAAAAGTAGTAATAATAATAACAACTTGAAGAGACCATATTATGTTTTTCTTGCAATTATTATTATTTTATTCAAACCTCATTATCATTCTAAAATAAATAAATTTTAAATTACTACATTAACAAGCTCTACTTTTTTCTTCTTGAGACTATAAACAATGAATATTTTATATTTTCATTCATAAGTAATATTTATGTCTTTTAATATTTTAATTAAATGTCAACTTTTCTATTTTANTCAAAATAGAGTCTGCAACTTCACATATCAAGGTGGAGAAAAAGGGACATGGATCCATTGTTAAGGTGACGGGAACATATAAGGCCATCGCCGGAGTTGATGTTGCAGAGGATATTAATAAGGCCAAGGAAGGCTTCATCAACAGTGTCAAGGCAGTGGAGGCATACCTTGCAGCAAACCCTGGATCTTACGCTTAAAAATCTGATATTTTGCTGATCAGTGAGAGTGTGTTTGTAATTGTTGTGTGGTAATAAAAAAGCTTGGTTTGTCTTCTAAGGAGAGCTTTTATGAGCATGCTTTTGTATTTGAATTGCTCTATGTTGTAATTTATGCTTGCTACAAATAAATTTTAATAAAATATATTAATTATTGTATTGAATGATAACCTCATTGATAAAATATTATTATAAAATACTATTTGAGGGGAAATTATTACGTCTCATGTCTTCACGTCAGGACACCAATGACAATTCGAACACGCGTAATGCACGGTGATGGGGCCGGATCATCATTATTGTCCGGACGTGCGGTTCATCATACATAATATTTTTTCCTAATTGAGTGGTTGCAATCCAACACATCGAGCCAAATTTATTTGCTTAGTGATTTATATAATTTAATAATATTAGCTTGCTCTATGCTAAACATCTCATGGAAATTTTGATTGATTTCTATGTCACTTAATGAAGAAGAAAACAATTACTTATTCAAATTTGAACTTATGGATCTCTTGAGCTTATTTGACTAATGCATGACTTGAAACTAATGTTTTAATGGTAAGACATTTTAATTATGCTATTTAATGGATGTTTATTATTTAAGTAGAATTGAGCAAAGCCTAAAAGAAGATGAAAATTCAAAAATGAATTTATTGTTTAACTAAAAGTAACCTTATTAATGCTTTTATAGTATTCTAAATTTATTAGGGATTTTTAAAATTTATTTTCAAAATGTATTGATGTTTATTATTTTTAAAAATTTAAATAATTAGTTTTCATATGCCAAAGAAAATAATTTATATTTGAATTGAGTAGAATATTATTAAGATTTTATGTGAGTTTAATTTTTATAATTTTTATAATTAATTATCATTTACATCATCCTTAATTATATTAATAAAAAATAATTAGCTAATACATTTTAAAATATAATGGTCTTTTATTAACATGTAAATATATAATAAAGCACTTATATATAGTTTTATATGTTGTGAAATAATTTTTGTGATAAAGCCCAAAACTTGACATAAATTTTCATATCTCATTTGACTCCCCTTTCGTCTTACTTTCTCTTCTTCTCTTTTTATTTGTTCTTGCTATGGGATTCTTCAACTTAATGCAAATATATCAATGCATAAACATGGCACACTTAAATTTCAATTTAATGAAACTAGAGTTTGGTAGTCACCACACCATGTTTAAATATTAAAAGTGAATGACTTGAGTTGCTAGCAACAAATATTAGAAAATTAAGATCAATCCTTCATATTCAATTTATATTTATCCAAAAATAAAATAAAATAATGGAGAAAACAAATGAGAACTTCAATATTTATTCATCATCAAACATTTGAAGACAAACAAAAGCGGAAAAAACACACGAAACATATTCTCCTCTCTTGAAACGACACAATAAACTCACTCTATCATTTCGAAGGAACAAGAAACTTGTTCTTATTAGCACAACAACAAACAAAAACAAGCACAAAATAAGATTCACTCTCACATGAAATCATATTATTTAGGCATAAGAAGTTGGATTTTCAATTAGATATCCTTCAATTGCCTTTAACATCAAAACGTAGTCTTTCATGATTTCCTCTTCTTCCTCGACGCTAAGAGGAGTGTTCTCTATGGTGTCATACTCCAAGTTGAGCTTCACCAAAGCTTCAGAGTTGTTTACTGCCTCAAGTTTTGCCTCAAGTGAATAAGACTTCAACTTTAAGCCAACATGCCCTCCTTCAAAGATAGTGTACTTTATTACATGCTTTTCAGAATCAAATACCTCAATCTTCTCTTTGGTAATTCTAAACTTTTCCACAGCTGCAATGAATTACAGAATTTAAGTTATAAGAAAATAATGGTTATATTAGAATTCCAGTTATGACATTCATTATTGTAAGGATATATAAGAGTTTAGTTTACCTTCTGTGAAATTAAGCTTCAGCAAAGTACCAAGTCCTCCATCTCCTTCAGTGAGCTCAATACTTGAAATGAAATCGGGCAATAGCTTTGGAACCAAATTATAGCCATCACAAGCAATTGCTTTCCATGCTCTATCGATCGAAACGGGCAACAAATGCTCGCCGGTGATGGAACCTGCAACCATTGTTCTTCAGATAAAAGTCTGAATGAAGAAGAAGAGCAAGAGTTTTTGTTTTTTTTTTCAGTTTATTGTGTCTTTTAAGTGGGAATGGCTTCAAAGGAGATGGCCTATTTATTGATGTGTGAGGTGGACAAAATGTTACTAACGAACATTTGGACGATGACATGGAGCACATCATGTAGTTGTGGAGATGGCGTTGTTCGGATAAAATATTTCCTCGTGTGGTTGAGATTTAAATTAGAAGTTAGGGTTAAGTTGTGAAGCTTATTTTTTGTTTTATGAACATAAATTTAGGAGATATTTAGATTTTTTTTTTAAAATATTGTTTTTTTATTTTTTCTTTTGTTTTTTAAAATATTTTATTTATTATGTTTTAATAAAAATTAAAAATAGAAAATAAAAAGACAAATGTTACACATTTTCATTTAGGGGTCATTTGAGATCATTTTATTTTTATTTTTTATATTTATTTTTTTTACTTTTATTTTATTTTAACACAATATATTTGATTAAGATATTGCTATTTTTAAAAGCTCTCAAAATATCTAAAACCTATTTTTTAAGTGATTTAAGAAAAACATTTTCAATTTATTTTAGAAATAAAAAATAAGAATATACAAAAAACAGACATAATTTTGAAAATAAAAGATAAAAATAAAAAATAAAATAAATAATAAATTGGTAGGTAATTGAGTTGTCTAATTAAAATTGTGGAAATTGTAAAGTAAAGCCATGTGTTTATCTTTTTGTGTTAGAAAATGTATTAGGCAATGTAGAAGAATGAATAAGAATGCATTATATTATAGCAATTATCTGATTTTACTAAGCCCAAGTCAAATACTCATAGCCAATAGTTTGATTTTTCATTTTCACCACTTAACTTTAACATATTTATACATCTAACCCATCAAACTTTAATATTTACATTTGTAATCTTTCGGTGTCATAAACTTACGCATTAAAATACGTTTCACTTTTAAAGGAATAGTAATAGTGATATTTTTGACAAAATGTTAAGGATTTGAGTGATATGCACGGACAGATCATGAATTAATGCTTAGATGTCAGATATGTAATTAGTAAAAAATGTCTGGTATATTTGTAAATAAGTAACCACGAAATCTCCTTGTCAAGCACTTAGTTTTACCCGACCAAATCATGACAATTTAGTGGAAAAACACATGCAAAAAACAAATTCATACATAATTTTCTCCTAAAATTATAATATTTTACATCAATTTTCAACTTCAAATTTGGAAATTTTAATGTCTTATTCCTTGTCCTAATGTCTTGAATATTAATGTGCTATTCTATTGCCATTTTCCATGGAGAGTTGCGGCCAAACAAAACGTTAAAAAAGAAATAATAGTAATAATTATAATAATGAGGAAGATTTATACATATATCACTCAATTCTTTATATATTTACATATCCAACCTACACTTCAAATTCTTACATTCATGTATATATTATTACTATTTTTTAAAAGAAATGGCCGGAGGCAATTATAGGAGCCTCCAGCCACACCCAATGTGTCTAACAATTCTAGTTCGACTTTTTTAAGGTNCGCTGGTGATGGAACCTGCAACCATTGTTCTTCAGATAAAAGTCTGAATGAAGAAGAAGAGCAAGAGTTTTTTTGTTTTTTTTTTCAGTTTATTGTGTCTTTTAAGTGGGAATGGCTTCAAAGGAGATGGCATATTTATTGATGTGTGAGGTGGACAAAATGTTACTAACGAACATTTGGACGATGGCATGGAGCACATCATGTAGCNCAAAAAACAAATTCATACATAATTTTCTCCTAAAATTATAATATTTTACATCAATTTTCAACTTCAAATTTGAAAAATTTAAGATCTTATTCCTTTTCCTAATGTCCTGAATATTAATATGTGATCCTATTGTCATTTGCCATGGAGAGTTGCGGCCAAACAAAACGTTAAAAAAGCAATAATAGTAATAATTATAATAATGAGGAAGATTTATACATATATCACTCAATTCTTTATAAATTTACATATCCAACCTACACTTCAAATTCTTACATTCATGTATATATCATTACTATTTTTTAAAAGAAATGGCCAGAGACAATTATAGGAGCCTCCAGCCACATCTAATGTGTCTAACAATTTGAGTGCGATTTTTTTAAGACCAACTGTGCCAGAGGGGATTCAAACCCCAGACCTAAGGATTCTTATACCGTGGATGTCAAAACAGGTCAGGATACACAACACACAGACATACACACACACAGAGATAGATAGATATATTATCGTGGATGTCAACCAACATGCCAGGATACAGGCCAACTGTGTGTGTGTGTATGTATTACAATTAGGTAACATAAATAGAAAAAGTAAAGTTTAGGTGCTTGATATGTAAATTTATAAAATTTAGCTGTTATGTGTGTAAATAGCCCTAATAATAAACAAGGGACATCCAATGAATCTTTTATGCCCCTCTAATTGTTGAAGCCAACATCATTTGGTGAGATTATGATGTATATTTTCTTTTCTTTTCTTTTCTTTTTTTTTTTTGTAATTTAGGTATTGGATATATATGTTGTTAATCTGTAATATTTGTTTTGCACTTATATCATATATAACATTATATATCAACTCAGTTCAATTCACATTAAAAAATAATTCAAGCGATTCATATAATCTTTTTACAATTTCCAACATATACTAATTCATTAAATTTATGAGACTTAATTGTTATAGATGCATGATAACATGAGAAATTTAGCCAATTTATTGAAGCATTTTATAAGAATATAATTTAAATACATAATGCCAATCGTGGTCTGTTAGTAGTGTAGCATCTTTGAAGGTTGTAAGTCCCCAGAGGTCACGTGTTCAAATCACTCTCTGAACAATTTGTTGGGAGTGAGGGCGGTCCTCAAATAGTTAGACACATGAGATTGGCTAAGAGCTTGCATAATAGCCTTCGATCATTCTTTTGCGAAAAAAAAGGTAGTAATAATAATAACAACTTGAACATGTCATATTATGTTTTTCTTGCAGTTATTATTTTCTTATATTTTTTTTTATTCAAACCTCATTATCATTCTAAAACAAATAAATTTTAAATTACTACATTAACAAGCTCTACTTTCTCTTCTCCTATGCACCATAGTGTATCCCTATATTTTCTTCTTAAGACTATAAACAATGAATATTTTATATTTTCATCCATAAGTAATATTTATGTCTATTAATATTTTAATTAAATGTCTTCTTTTTTATTTTATNATATATATATATATATATATATATATATATATATATATATATATATATATATATATATATATATATCTTAAGAGAATAGAGAAACTATACATTGCACCATATAAAGTAAATACATATTACTATGCCAGCTAAAGGAGACTTAATAAGCCTTTAATGTTTTCTAACATAAACATTCTCGATAACATAATTGTTCAATAAATGTGTGGCTCTCTTCTTCTTCATTGAGCTCTAAAACCTCACAAAAAAGGCCGACTAGGTGGGGTGGGAACGCTCTAGCAGATATCACTCTCACGCATGAACAAATTGAATATAATCTACGTAATTAGAGCTGACAACCAACATGTCGTCATTTATACAACTTTTACGTGTACTTTTGATACTCGAGTCTTTTGTACATCATCTTTCCTTATTGGGTTTGTTTAAGAGATGTTTCTCACACTTGTATGTATGCATTTATTTTGAGTTTGCTCCTATTGAGGTTAGAAATGAACTCCCACTCATTGGATCTCTCTCTAATATAAAATAAAGCTCCAACTACTTTGTCATCTCTGATGTAAAATGAACTCTCACTCATTGATTTTTTATCATTAACAATCACATTGATGTTGCTCAAATATTAAATAAGAGAAATAAGCTTATTCAAATGCAGTTTAATAGGTATATCTTCTTACTTGTATGGCAAGTAGAGCCTTTGCCTCTAACAACACTTGTTGGTGAGGCTTCTGATTTTATATGAAGAATTTAATATGAGTCAGAGTTCACTATAGGAGATGTTGAACATAGCATCCGACATTTATGTTTGATTTTTCTGATGCCAATTTTCGTCCGCTTTTCTGCTGTAAAGCAGCAGAACATAGCTTTTAATATTTACGGCGGATTTTGCGTTTGATTTGCCTCCAATAAAGCAATGCAAAAGGCTTTATAGAAACGTACGACGAAGCCAATTAAGGAGTTGTGGGGGAATTAGTGTCTACTTGGCATTAAATAAATCGACGCTAGAACTTCACTTGAAAGCGTCGAAAAACATTAGTCGCAAAATAAGATGCTAAGTCCGCAATAATTAACACATCTTTCACATTTCTTGATAGCGGCTAATTTGCAGAAGTAAAAGTCGACTGTAAGTAAACGCAAATGATTTAAAATTTTAAATCCACACCTTCAAACTTATTTCCTCTTCACATCTCTCTTATTCTCTCTTATACCCTTGCCCAAAACCCTCGCCCTCTTTGTCCAAACCCTCCCTCAAAACCCTTGAAACTTCTCTCTCTCGATTTTGCTCAATACCATCACCCTTCATGACTGAACCTTCACAATATGGTCACCATTAGAGATAGTTGGGAAGGCAAGGAGCATATCAACACAAAGACCACCAAAAATCCCATATTTCTCATCATTTTGTTCTGCTTCTATCAGAGAACATAGAGGTAGGTGAGTCTATTTGTGTCATTCTTTTTCATTTTGTAATGTGGTATGCAAACAAGAATTGAAGTGTAGGCATTAGGTATGTATATACAGAAGAATTGAGTGGTATGTATGAAAATCTATTTTCATAAGTAATGTGGTATGTAAGTAAAAAGTTGAAGTTTAGGTGTTACAGTCTCGCCTCATTGAAGAGTTAGCTACCTTTCAGATTGTGGTGATTCACTCTCTGCTCAATCGCCTAGCTTTGCTCTAACGACAAAAGTTTCTTATTCAGGGGCCGACAAAGTCAAGTGGATTGAGTCAAGTCTCACCGACCCAAAGGCCATCAAGGGCCAACCGCCAGCCTCGATTTAGCTTTGTCGGATGAACGAGTTTTTCCTAGCTAGGACCAACTAATTTTAGTTGACTGAGTCATAGGGTGACTGAAATGTTGACATATATATGTAAAATACTTGAAATATCCTGTAACACCACTATTAAAGACAGAATTGTATGAGTGCTTTCCTCTATGCCTCTTTCTCTCTCTCATATCTTACGCTCTATTCCTTCAGTGTCATTCACAAACAAAAGAATCTAATATTCTAAAAAGTGTGATAAGCATTAACCATGTCGAGTGGTAGCACAAGGAAAATAAATTCACAACATAGATGCCACCAATATGGAGGTCACTGGAAAGTTTGTGCAGCAATAAATCCATAAGTTGAGGAATGAGATGATAATTGCCCTCAAGGAGGTATTGGCTCGAGGTAATGAGCAAAACCCCCTACAACAAGGGTCATCGCCCAACGGTCAAATGGTACCCCTGCTTGATGAAAAGGTCAGAGATTCTATATGGCTCTAAGTACCCTGTAAAGCAAAAGTTAAATGGCACTTGTTCTCTGTTATGAAAAATTGCTTTTTCTCTTAGAAGAGTTTAAAATAGCAGGACTTATTTTTTCTTAAAGAAGTTATAGAAGTCACTTTACAAGCTACTAGGAAAAAAAAATTATTTTACTCTCCCTCTTCTTACTTTCTCTTATTTTTCCTTCTTACGTTGGGATTCTTCAAATTAATGCAAACATATCAATTCTTAAGCATGGCATAAGTTAACTTGAATTTAGCAAAACTAGAGCCTCTTAGTCACTATGTTTGAAAAATAAATGTAAACTAATTGAGTTAGTCGCTACCAATATTAGCAAATGAAGATCAATTCTTTTCCAAAATATTTAGTAAAATTTAAATTTTGTACTTGATAACACTAAAAATATAACAACTCATCATAGAAGGACGAATCTACTTGGTCTTTAGTTGTTTTGAGGTTAATTTGAGTTCATATGGATGAATCAACATAAGTTGAATATATATCAACTTTAAATAAAAGTATGTATTCACTTGAAGTTTGGCTACCAAGGGGCCACCCTTATTTCTGAATTAAGCTTCATGCCTTTTCAACTTAGTATAGTCATTATTGGCTTGTCAACTTTTACTTAGTTTGGCTCGACCAAGTTATTGAACCATTGAAATAAAGCGGTCATGTGTATCAAAATCTCAAAGTTATGTTAGCTCTATTGGCAATTTTTATCTAGCTTTGATGGTACTCATAATTGTGTCCAACATTAAAAACTCACAAATTCAATCTCTCTAGCTTATTCATTTTATTTTTTTTTATTTCTCTTAATTCCTTAAGACCAACTAGAATCATAAAGTTCATAAAATGATAAGAAATTTCTTCAACTGATATAAATTTAATTAATCTGTATATATTTATCCAAAAACAATGCAAAAATAAGAGAGGAAACCCACAAACTTCGATTTTTTATTCATAAGCTAACACTTGAAGACAAACAAAGGAGGGGAAGAAACAAGAAACACATTCTCCTCTAATAATTTGAAGGAACAAGAAACTTTCACTTATTAGCACAGCAACCCTCAAACAAGCACAACAGCATATTATTTAGGCATAAGAAGTTGGGTTTTCAGTCAGATATCCTTCAATAGCCTTAAGCATCAAAAAGATCCCTTTTATGCTTCCTTCTTGCTCTTCGGCACTGAGAAGAGTATTATCTATAGTGTCATACTCTAATGTGATATTTGCCAAGGTTTCAGAGTTGTTTACCACTTCATATCTTATCTCGATTGAGTAAGATTTCAACCTTATGCCAATAAGCCCTCCTTCAATGATAGAGTGCTTTATTATGTGCTTCTCAGTATCTAGTACCTCAACTCTCTCTTTAATAAAGCGGAATTCTTTCATAGCTGCAATGATACATAGAATTGTTGATGAAAGAAGAAAAAATAAACAATAAAGATGATAAAACAAGTAAACATCAACATTCTAAAATTAAAAAGAACAATGATTTCTAGCTCATGCCATAAATTACACATCCATCTGCAAAACTAGAAAAATATAAACCTGCTAATGAATTGATCATGCTGAAAAGAAGTTTTTGAAGAACAACCATGCTTAAAACTAGTCTTTCTTAGAATAATAAAATGACCATTAGATTCAAATCAAAGGAAGCACACATACATACCACACAACTCTTATATATTTACATATCTAACATCAAAATTTTTATATTTGCATATATAACACTTTAGTTTCATGAAGTAAAAAATTTATGAAATTGCACTTCCGTTGGTTATGCCCAACCAATAAAAACTAGCACTCCCAAGAACAGTTGAGCTCATATAATAGCTTTATCTTTATTGTTTGAATGCAAAAAATAGACATATATACATATATAAGAGATGGAGGGAGAGAATTCAGCAATATAATAGAATTGTATATGGCAGAATACCTTCACCGAAATTAACAATCTTCAAAGTACCTACTCTGCCATCTGCTTCAGAAAGCTCAACACTTGAAACAAAATCAGGCACTAGCTTTGGAACCAAATTATGGGAATCAACAACGGCTGCTTTCCATGCTCTATCGAGCGCAACGGTCAACACTAGCTCGCGGGTGAAGGAACCTGAAACCATTATTGTTCTTCAGAAGAAACTCTGAAGGAGAAAAATTAAAGCTTTTTTTGTCAGTTGGTTTTTGGCTTAGTTTCATGTGGGAATGGCCTTTTTATAGATGTGAGGGTGAGGTTTGATGTAGAAGTTGTTAAGTTGCCAAGTTTTATTTATCTTCTAAGGACAAAAATTTAGGCTGTGTTTTGCTGCGATTTGGATTTATATTAAGTAAGATTTATCAAATCTGTCTCATAAGTGGATTTATCTAACCTTGTGAAGGGTAATAGAGACGAACGACCTCTTGTATGGATTTAATAAATTAGGATTGACGTTGTAAGATAGATAGAATGCAAGAAATTTTGATTCAATGGATCAATGGATTTAGTTTTTGTTTTTCTTATGTTTGGCGGGATTGAAGTATGCTACCAAACACTTGCTTAGGAGATGTTTGTGATCAAGTTTATTTTTTTATTTGTTNATGTTAAGTAAGATTTATCAAATCTGTCTCATAAGTGGATTTATCTAACCTTGTGAAGGGTAATAGAGACGACCCACCTCTGGTATGGATTTAATAAATCAGGATTTACGTTGTAAGATAGATAGAATGCAAGAAATTTTGATTCAATGGATCAATGGATTCAGTTTTTGTTTTTCTTATGTTTGGCGGGATTGAAGTTAAATTCATGGCTAAATCTCATAAATAGTATGCTACCAAATACTTGCTTAGGAGATGTTTGTAATCAAGTTTTTTTTTTTATTTGTCTGTTTGTTTGTTTTTGTTTTATTTATCTTTTGTTTTAAGAAAAACTCATTTGTTTAATATAATTTTTTACTTTTTTTTTCAATTAACAAATTAAAATATTTTTACAATAAATAAAATAATTTTTAGGCATTTTGAGTGTCTTTAATAACAATAATATATTAATCAAATATGTCAAACAAGTTCACGTTCAAATGAAAACATAAATGAAGCAAAATAAAATTACAAAATTGAAATAAAAAATAAACAATGACCCGCTAGTATCAGAATTAACCTAAACCACAATATAAATGTAAATATTATTGTTGAATTTTCAAATGTTACAATAAAGATTCTTCAAAATAAGAATAAAACAACACAAAACACCCAAACGACACTCTAAGGTGAAAGCAAAAGGGGTGAACACCGGACTGGAAAATAGATAGGATGACTATCTGGTCGGCAAGACAGCAACATAAGACGTTAGAGGGGGTGCCTGTAGCAGTAGGATAAGATGGAGGGGTTGCAACAGTAACTAGTTGAATTGAGGAGGGTTACGACAAGTCTTGTTGGATTGGAGGTCAGGTTGTGAGGGCAGCTAGAGATATGGAATTGGATCCAGTAATAACAGGTGAGATATGATGGGATTGACAACAACAGTCAATGATGAGGGATGGTTTGGTGATGATGAATGAATTGTGAAAATAGGAAAGTGGGGCAGCGGCTGCCGGCGGAGAAAAAGAGAGAAGGTTGACACGTCCATTTGTGGGCAACGGGCAGACAAGGACGAGTAGGTAAAAGAAATACAAGTTACAGCCAGACAACCCCTCAAATCCTTCGAAAAGATCACTACTAGAATGAGTTACACCCTGAGCACATTCTCTTCTTTCAATACACCCCTAGATGGGAAAATAACAACCAACAACAAGTTGTACATAAATTTTCAAAGAAAAAAAACTAACCCTAATCAACAAATAGAACATATTTATATAAGCAGATAGTTGGGTGTGGGAGGCCCCTCCCTTGGGCGGCAACCCTGGCCCACCCTTGGACCAGCTGACTCTTGCAGTAGCCTACTTAGCTGATCGGCTCTTTCATGGTGGTAACATAACATAGACATAAATTAGGTAAATTTTTAATAAATTTTATGTGTTTTTGCATGTTAAACTTCTTTCTTTTTCCTTTTACTTTTACTTTTTTTTTCTTTTTTCTTTTTTTGTTTTTTATTTTATTTATATATATTTGAACTAGATTTATTTATTTCGTAACAACTAAGTTCAAATTTTAACAACATTAGGTCATAATAATAAATTGATAGGTAATAGAGTTGTCTAATTAAAAAAAGGAGGAAATTGGAAAGTAGAGCCATGACTGTCTTCTTGTGTTAGAAAATGTGTTGGGCGGCGAAGAAAGAATAAGAATGCATCATATTAAAATAAATGCTTGATTTTACCAAGTTAGTTTGATTTTTCTTTTTGAAGAGTTTACATATGCACCGCATAACTTTTATGGATTTACATATTAAACATAAAATTTGATAGATAACAAGAACAATTTGGCTCAGCAGGAGGTCAATGGATCTCTGAGAGGTGCGCAATAGCAATGCGAAAGTGGCACAACACCCAGCCAAAAGAACATTGGGGTGCATAACAACAGCACAGAAAGTGGCACAATAACAAGCCAAAGAAACTTTGGGCTGCGTGACAGCATAAAAGAAAAAGGAACTTTGGGGGTGCACAATAAAACTGCAAGAAATGCCACAATAGCAAGTCAAGGGAACTCTAGAGGGCACAATAGTAGGCCCGGAGACTTCAGACACTCCAGAAAGAAAGTTCGTTTTTTTCTTCTCTTCCTGTCCTAAATGTTGCAAATTATCTCCAAAATCACAAAAAACTGTCTCCAGACTAGCTACCCATGCCCACTGTCCAATCGGGCTCAATTCAACAGTGCTGACCCGAATCCAGGTGACAGCCGCCCGGATCACAGCACAGAATCCCGTTGTGCATCTTTGCATGCAAAACAGTCAACAGTGTGATCTACTGCCATGATCACCAGTCAGCCTGGCACCGCATCATCTGATCCAACGATCAAGCTTCCAACTCGGCCCGATCCAAAGCCAGCACATCCGCGTCGCCGCTATCGGCTGGCTCAGCCACCAAAGTAGCTTTCCAGATAACTAAACTCCAATTTTAACAACTTTAGGTGATGGCCTAGTTGTCTAATTAAAATCGTGGAAATTGGCAAATAGAGCTTGTTTTTGTTTTACAAAATGTGTTCGGCCGTGTAGAAGAATGAATAAGAACGCATTTAATAAAGTTCACTGATTCATTCTCTCTTACAAAGAGACAATGCTTGATTTTACTAAACCTATAACAAATAATCCTATGCAATAGTATGTTCTTTTTTTAATTTTGGAAAATTTACGTACCACGCGGTTCTTATGAATTTACATGTCTAATACGAGCTAACAAAGTCGAAAATCAGCTCGAAAGAATCGAAATTCCTCGATCACCCTTTGTCTAGCCTAGTTTTTTGTACATGTCTAACACTGAAAATTTGATATTTACACGTTAACATTTTGGTATCATAAATTTATGCATGAAAAAATATACTTTTAAAAAGATAGTGATGGTGGTAATACTTTAAATGCATTTGAAATTTTGAGGGGTATCAATGAAATGTGAATCTTTAGAAGTTAGATGTGTAAATGCATAGAAGTTGTGTGATATAAATGTAAATGTACCTTATTTTAAATTGAATAATATAGAAGCACAAATTCTCCTCGTGAAGCAATTAATTTTACCTGACCCATTTGTGACTATTTAGGGCATAACGAAGCCAATAATTTCACAAAATTTGCTCTAAAAAATTATAATATTTGACATAAAAGTTCAGCTTAAAATTTTAAAACCTATTATCTTATTCATTTTTCTTTTGACATGAATATTAGTATAATAAGAGTAATTAAAACTAATATTTCTCTTGAATATTAATATGATCGGTTTCGTGAGGACTTGTAACTTTTTCGCTCTCTTTTAATCTAGACAGTCAAATTGTCTTGAGATTCATATAGACTATTTTTTAGTGTACATATAAATTTTCTTTTTTTTCTGCTCCTTGATAGTGAAAGTTCCACAAGGACTAGAAAATTGTTAATGTAATAAATCAAATCCTATAAGTCATAAGTTAATATAATGATTAAACTCCTTATATTTTCGTGCCCACGACCTTCATATATAGGGAATAGTGGATGATTCTCAGTATCTTAAGTATGTTTCTCCTTGCATCTACTCTGCTTCTGTGTCTTTCTTATAGAGAAGGGATTTGATTCTATTGTGGTAAACAAATAGGTCGGTCATAGGGCGAACCGAGAAAGAATAATTTTGAGAAGGAACTTGCTAAGAACTTGAAGCCATCTGAGCGAGTGGAGCAGGAGGAGTTTTAGACTTGATTCGAGAGACTAAAGAGAGGGGCCAACCTAGCTCTAGGAAGGAGTTGGGTAGTTTGATAAATATTCGATCGATTATGGGTCTGTTTGGGACAACTTCAACTTACTAATAAGTTGCTACGTTGAAGCAACTGCGGATAAGCTGACTGTCTTTTTTTTTTTACAGTTTGAAAACAGCTATGTTGCAATTGTTTATGGATAAATGATCATTACGCCCCTATATTGTAATGTTATTTGTAATAAAACTGTTCATACCTGTAAATTTCATATTTGAAAGCAAATGTCTAGTGCATAACATTACAAAATAAAAAGAGATTTTTCACTAAACAGTGAGTAACATAACTTCCAAAATTAAAAAAAATGACTATTAAAATAATAATAAATAATATGATAACTTTATTTTTAAAATGCAAGTGGTGTATATTACAAGATAAGTCATCCTCAAGGGAAACTCTCAATGCCCGATCACTCTTGGTGGTAGAATCTTCCTGTCAACTGCCCACCTAAAATTATCACTATTTTCGTGATTCTCCTTGGGCACCGATAAAACTGTCTCCCTTAGTTATGTGGTTTTCGTGAAATAAGTAGGGAATATTGTAGTCTGCAGTAACAGTGCAATCCTCTAAATGTACAAAAATCATTTAGCTCATTTTTTTTCTGAAGGCTTAAAAATACATATCTTTAGATATAACACAAGTTAAAATTTTAAATAAAGTGCTTAATTAAAGCTTTATAAAGCTGTGATGACTCAAAGAACTCAATATATAAACCAACAGATCTGTCACTAAAAGAAGACAACATGTCATAAAAAAGAATTCTTGATTACATTTAACCCATTTAATACCGAGCTTGTGTGTGTCAGATATACATATCACTAAAAAAGGCCATCCAATAAAACCTCAGAAATCATAGTACAGAAAAATAAGAGGAACTTAGTTGTCTTAATTAAAATTTCATATGCGACTCCAACTAATAACAACATGCATGTCATCTAGAAGAACTCATAAGATCAAACGTCTCATCATAAACTTCTAAAAACCCACCACAAAAAAAAGACAAGCAATATTTATGATAGATATATTACATTTGGTTGCCTCATCGATAATCCAAGTGGGAGAAAAATACATGTAAAAGGCAAAGAAGTATGTATTACATACATAAAAAACTAATCGACAAACATCAAATGTATGTAGAACAGAAATATACATGGCTTGTATAAAATACAGATGTAATAAATACTGAATGTTTTCAATAACCATTACAATAAAGAGAAATAAAAACTAATGCTCCCTCCAATTGCTCTCTAACTATAACATCTGTAAATCGCTCCCTCAATTAAGTCATCTGGCTTGCACCTTCACCATCTTGAGTGCAGGTCTCGGGCGCATCATTTTTTTTACTGTGACAAAGACTGTCCAATACGACATTCATACACCTCAGCAAGGACATGTAAATGATCCTCATCCTCCCCATAGAAACCAATGTCGTTGCAAGAAGGATGCCGATGAATATAATTGTTGAGAGTCATCACGGTAATCATAATGTGCACCTATTTAGGAAAAGGATAAGTTGGCATATCGCGACGTATAACCCATTTCTTCTTTCAAACTCTAAATGTCTATTCAATGACACCATGTAAAGAGGAGTGTCTTTTATTGAACATTTCTCTCTTGCTCCGCATGACATTATTGGTTCTCTCCAAGTTATGTTTGTGGTATCTCGTATCAGAATAGGGTTTCAGATACCTTGTTGCAATAGATACTCAACGTCAACCAAATAATATTTATCATATGTGAATAGAATGATTAGTATTAAATTAAGAAATAATAAGTGGCTAGTTCAGTCTCAAGTGAACCTGTGGGTGAATATGAGAAATTGTATTTTCTAATTTGTGTTGCAAATTTGAAAGTTTACTTGTCATGTGCACTGCTCTCCCAACCGGTCATGACAAAAATGAATGACATGTTGAAGTCGCATACAATCACGATATTTTGCATGGTGACTCACAATGGTCGATGAATGTGATCTTCTCATTATTTGAAACTTGTGCATCCACATGTGTTTCATCGATTGCTCCAATACGGTTATAAAAAGATAAACAAGGGTAACTTAATTATTATATTCATTTGAAAATTGAATATAATAACTTAATTATTATATTTAATTGAGTGAATAGCTTCGAGTAAGCAACATCAGGATGATTAACGGATTTCATTTAGTTGGGTCTTGTCAATTTGTAGTTTGCGAACTTGGATAAATTTGATGCATTATACACTAGTTCAAAGGGGTGTTTAGGGGATGACTTGAATGTTGGAGGTGATGAAAGGTCTTCTAGTTAGCCTGCTGAAACTTAAGAAAATTTTCTAGATAAATTATAAGGATGTATAATGTAAATGAAATCTTTTGTATAGAAAAAACTTGTACATCTTTAAATTTAAGAAACATGATATTTTGGCTCTTGAACTTTGGGTCAACCATACTTCTATTTGTCTGACAGGTCTTTATTTAGTTGGTAACCCTTTGGTCGTCTAGGCTTGCCTTCAGTCGGCTGACAGCCCTTAGGTTAGTCAGCTTGTTGGCCTTCGGTTGGCTAGTAGCCTTTCGATATTCCAAACTTATGGTTGTTCTAGATATGTCGATTGGGACCTAAACCAACCAAACTAAATCATTGGTTCTTCTCTTTTTTCTTCTTGGCTTCTTGTTGGTAGTATAATCCACGCTCACTGCGCCTTTCAAGATATTAAACTTGAATTTGTCATATGAATTACATCCAAGAATTAGAGTGCATAACAAGAGAGAGAGAAGAGTGCAGCATGACTTGCTCATATGAGACAAAATAGGGTATTCTAAGGCTCTTGTGACCCATTTTATATATTTGAAAGTAAAGGTTACAAAAGAGAGGTCAAAGTGCCTATAATACATCAAAGGTCCCTCTTATTTATAGAGGATAAAATGAACGTACATAAAAATTACATTTATAGAGGGGGTGTATAGGATATTATATTCTTTTTGCATTTTGAAGCCCATTAGTCCTTCGGTCGGCTGAGCTTGCCTTCAGTCGACTGGCTGGCCTTCGGTCATTTGGGCATGCCTTTGGTTGTCTGACTGGCTTTCGGTTGGCTAAGCATGATTTGGCTGGCTAACAACCTTTCAGCCAATTGACAACCCTTTAGTCTATTGGCAGCCCTTCAGTCGATGGACGACTTTTAGGTCAATTGGGCTTGCCTCGGTCAGCTGGCATCCTTTTGTTCATCTGGCTAGATGGCCTTTGGTTGGTTGGTTGGTTGGTCTTCGGTCAGCTGGTAGTCCTTTAGTCGGGTGAACTTGCTTTCAATTAGTTAGTAACCCTTTAGTCTAACTGGCCTTCGACCGGCTGTCAGTCCTTTAATCAGTTGGGCTTGACTTTTTGATCGATTCAATGGCTTTCGGTCTATTAAGCTGAGATTTTGGTACTGTCATATCTTTTTAGTATCAGCATGGGCACAGTTTTAGCGTACATAATTTTTTCTTAAAGGAAGTTACATAACTCCCTTTACAAGCAATTAGGCACGTCTCCTCTTGCTTTGTCTTCCTCTCCTACTCTTTCTTCTTCTTTCTATGAAAGACTTTAACTTAATACAAACATATCAATGCTTAAGCATGACATAAGTAAACTTAAATTTAATGAAACTGTAGTATAGTAGCCACTATCCTTGAAAAATAAATGTGAATGAATTGAGTTAGTAGCTTCCAATATTAGAAAATAAATATCAGTTATTTCTCAAAATATTTTCAATAAAATTTTAACTTTTCACTTTGACAACACTTAAATATAACAACTTATCATAGAAGGATGAATCAACTTGTCATTAGTTGTTTTGAGGTTGTTTTGAGTTTGTATGGATGAATCAACATAGGTTAAAGATATATCAACTTTAGANATTTCTCAAAATATTTTCAATAAAATTTTAACTTTTCACTTTGACAACACTTAAATATAACAACTTATCATAAAAGGATGAATCAACTTGCCATTAGTTGTTTTGAGGTTGTTTTGAGTTTGTATGGATGAATCAACAAAGGTTAAGGATATATCAACTTTAGCTAAAAGGAAGTATTAGCTCTACATTTGGCTACCAAGGGACCACCCTTATTTCTGACTTAAGCTTCATGGCTTTTCAGCTTAGTATAGTCACTATTGGCTCGTCAATTTTTACCTAGTTTGTCTCAAAGGATCAAACCAAGCTATGGAGCCATTGATATAAAGTTGCCATGTTTATCAAAACCTCATAGTCATGCTAGTTCTATTGTCCTTTCTTATCTAGCTTTGATTCAACTCAAAATTAAGTTTGACATTAAGAATTCACAAATTCATGAATCTCCTTAGCTTTTTCATTATNCTTAGTATAGTCATTATTGGCTCGTCAACTTTTTACCTAGTTTGTCTCAAAGGATCAAACCAAGCCATGGAGCCATTGATAGAAAGTTGCCATGTCTATCAAAACCTCATGGTCATGCCAGTTCTATTGTCCTTTCTAATCTAGCTTTGATTCAACTCAAAATGAAGTCTAACATTAAGAATTCACAAATTCATGAATCTCCTTAGCTTTTTCAATATTTTTTTTCTTTTAATTTCTTATGACCAAATATACTCATAATGTCCATAAAGTGATGAGCAATTTCTTCAATTGATATAAATTTAATCAATCTATGTATATTTACCCAAAAACAAGGCAAAAATAAGGGAGGAAACCACGCTTGAAGACGNTTTCTTATGACCAAATATACTCATAATGTCCATAAAGTGATGAGCAATTTCTTCAATTGATATAAATTTAATTAATCTATGTATATTTACCCAAAACAAGGCAAAATAAGGGAAGAAACTACGCTTGAAGACAAACAAAAGAGGAGAAAATACATGGAACACATTCTACTCTAACAATTTGAAGGAACAAGAAACTTCATCTTATTATCACAACAACCCACAAACAAGCACTGCAACATATTACTTAAACATAAGAAGTTGGATTTTCAGTCAGATATCCTTCAATAGCATTAAACATCAAAAAGATGCCTTTTATGATTTTTCTTGCTCTTAGACACTAATAGGAGTATTATCTATAGTGTCATACTCTAATGTGATCATTGCCAAAGTTTCAGAACTGGTTACCACTTCATATTTTAGCTCAGTTGATTAAGATATCAACCTTAGGCTAATAAGACCTCCTTCAGTGATAGAGTGCTTTATTATGTGCTTCTCAGTATCTAGTAGCTCAGCTTTCTTTTAAATAAAGCGGAACTCTTTCACATCTGCAATGATACATGGAATTTACTGAGATTTAGGTTGTGAATAATTAATTGTTGATGAAAGAAGCAAAAATACATAAATATAAAAATAAGATGAGTGAACTTGGACATTTTAAAATTAAAAAAGAACATTGATTTGTAAAAAATATATATGTAATGATCTTTATATTTGCTAATTCGACCCAAGAGGGATTTGCATATGTATGTATGTATATATATAT
>JXCR01142931.1:131155-141939 GCA_002079205.1 Phalaenopsis hybrid cultivar | reverse complement strand
TATATAAGGAATGGTCAGAGGCTATTATACTAGCTCCGACCATCCCTCGGGAGCTTAAGAATTCGAGTATCACACCCTACACTTGGTAGGAATCGAACATCAGACCAGAGAGGAATTACAATTGACAATCAGATNTGTGATTTAGTTAGTTTAGAACTTAACTTAATTCTATGTCTTTTGAAAAGATGAAAATCTTGCTAACTTAGAACTTAAATTTGAAACTTACGAAACTACTACTCTGTATTTTTCTTTTATCATGTTAGTGTGTTTGATTTTATGTTGAGATTGTAAAGTCAAGTTAGTGTGTTAGTTTGCTTTTATATTTATACCCACCTCTTTAGAAGTTATTGAATCTCTACATGTTAAAGTAAAATGAAAATATAGAAAATTTGATCAAAAATTAATTTTACTCTTATCTCTACATGTTAACTTGAAATGAAAATATAAGAAAATTTGATCAAAATTAATTTTACTCCTATTTTTAGTTTTATACTTGTATCATTAGGGTATAAAAATTCCTGTAAGGATGTTACTCTTATTTTCATTTCTGCTTATATATATTTGATGCTAAACTATTTAATCTGATAAAAATTTATGTTTGAGGGGGGGATGAAAAATACTTTCAAAACTTTAATTTTATTTGTTCTCAAATGCACTACAAGTGAATTTGATTTGAAAAGAAAAAAATGATCATGTATATGAAGTTATACTAGGGAAGTAAAACTTGATTTTAGAAATGAGTAAGAGAATTTAGTTTAAATTTCGAGTAATGAAAAAAAAATTTAAGTTAAAAGTTTTTAGTGTAGAAAATGATTAATATAAGTTAACTATCTTTAGTAAGAAATATTGTATTTTTGAAAATTTTAGAAACTTAGACTTTTATTTTTTAATACTTAAATTTCTTTTATTAAAAATAATTTTCAAAGCTATTATTATATTTATAAGTAAAAGTTTTGTATCAAGGCTTTGCTTTAGGAAATGAAAAGTAGAATTCAATATAATTAAAGGTTCATAAGACTCAAGTACGATTTGAGAATGATTTTGAGAATCGAGATCCGAGGCTAAATTAGTTAAAATATGTTACGTTATCACCAGAAACAGTTAAAACATCGCCAGAATCATGATCATTATGTTCATAGGACCTCGGAGAGGTAAAAAGATAATCATACAAAGTCAAGGGTTTGAGGATTTTCTTCCCCAAATCCGAGACAACCAATCTAGTAGAGGCAACCCCTATCCTACCCTTTGTTCTATTAATCTTTGTGGTAGTGCTCTTCTTCTTCTTTGTCTTTGACAATGATGAATCTCCTAGTGAAAACTTTATCTCGAGCTTGGCAGACTGAAGACTCTAAATGGAGGCTTATTTTAAAGCATTCTGAATTTGGTTCAGTATTTTCTTGGATTATTTGCTTCAGAATGTACTCTATCTGTCTTTTCCAGTTTACGGGTCAATCGGAGGGATTGACTCAGCCAAAATCAAATTTATGGAACCCTTTTCAGGTTCTTTTAAATTTTCCTTCGGGATCATTACATTTCCTTATTTAAGATTCTTCTCAAGCCAATCCTTGAAGATGAAACAGTCTTCTATAGTGTGTCTGATATGCCTAAAATATATAATGTTCTTAAACACATTTTTATACCTATTTTTGAGATATTGCGCTTTAATAGAAGACATTTTTGTCTTTTTCATTCAGGTGCAGGTAAAAAGGTGAAAAATGCTTAAAGGAGTGAAAAAGGATCAAATTTGGAGCAAATAGGTGAAAAATATGCAAAAGTGTTTTGGCGCCTAAGCGCTAGATCCGACGCTTAAGCACCGGTTAAACAGAGATGGCCGCGCCTAAGTGCTAGCGGCCCCACGCTTAAGCGTAAGTGGCAGTTATTGGATGAGTAAATTCAATTTTTGCAAATTTTGAAGAGGTTTTTGAGGCACTTATTGGCTTAATATGTGGTTACAACCACCATGGACAAAAATTATTCTGAAAGGATGCATCTCTTGGGGAAAAACATCGAATCAAGACACATTTTGAAGAGATACCAATGCACCTTTTTGAGAATTATTAAAGAAGGAAGATTGAGACTTTGAAAAAGGAACTGAAAGTACTGGGAAAGTTTTGAAGTTCTAAAATTGGGGAGTTAGTTGGAGAGATTTTCAGGCACCACATATTTATCCGCTTTATTTTAGTTTTATATTGAGAGTTTTGTAAAAGAGAAGAGATTCAAAGAAACTTTAAGAGTTTGGTGGAGGACTTGAGATAAATTTTTATCTTTTATTTTAGACTAATTTTTTCTTGTTGAGACTTCTTGTTGGTTTGACAATGATTTCTACTTTTAAACTAAAGTGTGGTTTTGTTTTTAGATTTGTTGTTGGTTTGACAATGATTTCTATAAAGTGTGGTTTTGTTTTCTCTATGGATTCTGAGTAGTTTTCTTTATCTTTCTTCTTAAAAGGATACGTAATTAAGTGTTGAATGGAAGTTGTGGGGAGTATAGATTTTTAATTTTTGAAGAAGTTTTGATGATTTAAATCTATGTAATTCATTTACTTCTTGATTTGGCCAATGCATATGTTAAAATTTCTTGTGAGAACATGTAAGAGCCGGGCTGGTATTTTTTTAGTCAACAATTGGAAAGAATCACATGAGGTTGTATGAATGAGAAAGTAGTTCGTATGATTGAGTGCAAATAAATGGGGAAATATTCATTGAAGGGTGTGGAGTTAGAGGACTTTAAAGTGACAGGTTAAAGCCCAAATCTTGGTTTTTTGTTTTAGGTTCTGATACGAGATGTTATCCCCCAGGTGGAGGGAATTGAGGGAACTCTAGAGTGAGAGCTAGTATCTTCCCTGCCTACCCGGTGTTCAGAACTATTCAAACTTTAAATTAGTCATTGTTCTTTATAGCATCTCTAATAAGGGTAAAGAATATTATTTCTCCTATTTGGCACAACATAATATGGATACTTCCACAATAGAATTCATATACTTATTACTGATTCATGATAAGGAGAAATATATTTTCATATTCAGTGCTTTTCTTCTACAAAAACTTAGATCTTTTTAAGTTTGTTCTGTTTTTGTCAAAATATTAAAATTACCAAAAATATTTAAACTTTTTTTACCACAAAAATGTTTTTAGTTTAAATAATTATCTTTTTAAAAATAGAAAGTTTTCCAAGAAGTGCATATTACATATCTTCCCTGTGGGTTCAATATTAAGGTCTTACTAAAAAAATCCTATATTACTTGATAATAATAAGTATACTTGCATAGTATCCCCATTTATATAAATTAAATGTTAAATTCTTGTTTTTCTTCAGGATCAAGTTTTTGGTTTTGTTGCGAAATAAGGAATATAAGTGAAAAATATAATCAGAATTATTGTTACACTGTTGCATATAAGCAGTTTCGGGATTAGTGTCCATGTAGTCGGTGATACAAGCAATAATTTGGTTCATCCTTCTTGTAGATCTCTTCATGTTTCTTTGGATCTGGTAGTCTTAACTCAGGCTTCTTCATCAGAGTTTTGAACATCTTGGATATTGCTTCATCTTTGAAAAAATACACCACTTTCTGTCACTATGCCAAAGATATTCTCTTATTCTCTGTTCGAGATGATCCTCCTTGAGGCGGTCATTTGTTGGACTGGCTATTCTATTTCTGAGCATGCTGTGATGAAGATTGATGAGGATTTTTTGCATATATTTCATTGGTTGTTCCCTTTATCAATAGTTGCCACTATTCTTGATTTCTTTTCAAATACTCTGGTTGGCTTGAATTTCTCGTGAGAATCCATATGTTTGATTTCTTCTTGAAGACTGCTGGCTTTATTGAGTAGCTTATCTAAGGATTTAATGGTGAGTCCCTTAGGCATGAAAGTTATTGGCCAATGAATGCTTTTGAGTAAAATCTCAATTGCCTAATGTTTATGTACCTGAGGTTCACACTTCATGCTAAAGTTTCTCCACCTCAAGATGTAATCCACTAAAGTCTCGTTGGGCTTTTTCTTTTCCATCATGAGCTCTCCTATAGAAACATGGTGTTGCGCTCTAACAAATCTCTTCACAAATAATTGTTCCACATTGACGAATCTCTTAACTGATCCGTTGGGCAAATCAACATACCAATCGAAAGCAATCCCTGACAGGCTGCTGAAAAACTTTTGGAAGAGTAAAGCCTCATTGCTTCTTGCGTTGCCACAACTGGCTAAAAAATGTGCTATCCACTGTCTAAAATTTCCAGTCCCATCAAAAAAGAGAAAAAAGATATTTTATTCATATTGCCTTCATCTTGCAAGTATTTTAGTTAAGTTAATTAGTTGCTTAATTTTTTTTCAAGTATCAAAAATTAGAAAAAGAATCGAACTTTCATTCCTATTTTAGCATCTTAAATTTAAGTAAGATTACATTGCTCAGTAAAATTTTGTTATCTAAAATTAGTCCTCCCTGTGGGATCAATATTTGGGACTTAATTAGAAAGTTCTATATTACTTAACGATACTTATACTTATGTAATATCCCATTTTAAAATATTATAATTGCTTTCAAATTTGCTTTATAGTGAAAGATTTATCTAGCTTTTGCTTTGTATCAAGTTTTTGTCTTTGTTGCAAATTAAGAATATGTATTCAAGAAATTAATCTCATACATTGCATTTTACATCTATCTATATAGAAAATTGAGATCAGCTATCCTGATATACTATTCCTCAGTTGAAAAAGAAAAAGAAAAGAAAGGATTAAAAAGATCCTAAAAGAAAAAAAAAGAGAAAAAAAGAAAATAAAAAGAAAAAAATATTCTTAATATCATTGATATGACAAATTGCAATTTTACTTGAAATAAACAGAGATTCAGAAATCTTAAAATTGATTACTAAGTACTCTTAGACTTAGAATTTAACTTTAAGTTATTAAATATTTTTCTTAAATTTTACTATTTTATTTATTGAACTAAAGTATGGAAGTTACAAGTTAGTATCTATCATATGCTATATGCTTTTATATTAATAAAAGTGTCACTTGAGGACAAGTAACATTTAAGTTTGGGGGATTTTGATACACCAAAATAATATGTTGTTTTAAGTATGTATTTTATACTTATTTTTGGTGATATTGCACTTTAAAGAAGGATAATTTCATGTTTTTATTGCAGATATAACAATTTTAGGCATTTGGAGCAAAATTAATAAAAAAGGACAAAATTTGGAGCCAAATTAGAGAAGTTTCGAATTCTGGCGCATTATGCGCCAGATGCACCGAAGTGGCGCCAGATGCGCCAAAACCTAGAATAATGTGGTCTTCAGTAAACTGGCACATGATGCACCAGATTAGCGTCAGATGCGCCATTTGATAGAGATTTGATGTATGATGCGCCAGATGTGCCAGGGATGACTTTTGCGGATTAAGGTGGTTTGAGACAAATTTTGCGCAAATTTTTAAAGGAACACTTGTTTTAAACACCCCCTGGAGTAATTCAATTCATCTAGACATTTTGGAAGGTTCTTTTGTGAAGGGATATGTCTTTTGGATCAATGGACACATCTTTTGAATTCAAATGAGTTGACTTTTGGAAAGAAATTTGGAGGTTTTGAATTTATTTTGGAGGGAGGCAACCTTTAATAAAAGAGAGGGAAGTCTAGGGCTTGAAGAAGTGAAGAGGAGAGGAAATTTTGGGTGTGTGGTGTGTGGCATGAAGGAGAGTTAAAGAGAGAGAGAAAGTCAAGGGTTTGGAGATTTTCTTCTAGGATTATAAAATGAGAGAGAAGGTGAGAGATTTCTTCTTCATTACACTTCTAAGAGAGAATTGAGAGTTCATGTAAAGAGAGAAATGCTTGGAGAGAACTTCTAGGAGTTTACTTGGGAGAAATTGTTAGATAAGTTTTTTTTTATTTCTTTTGTTTTGTAAACTTGTTTTTATATATGAAATCCGTGTTTTGTTGTATCCTTCTCATGAATTCCGAGTAGTCTTCTTTGTCCTTCTCTCTACTTTGAGATATGGTTTTGTGATGAATTGATTTTGTTTTATATGGTTTTAAATGTCAATTATTTGTGATGATTTGAACTCTAATCTTCATTTTCTTTTTGATCTGACCAATTGAAATGTTAAAATGTGCGTAGAACATATGTTCCGAAAGGGCTATGATTTCTACAACATGGGGAGAATCATGTTTGATTTCATGGGAGAGTATTTCATCCGTGGAATTGGGTGAAAATAAATAGAAAAATATACTTTGTTGGATGCAAAATTGAAGATTTTAAGGTAACAGACTAAAATATTGAATATGGTCTAGTTGATTGGAAACAAATGTGAGATTGTTAGCCCTGAGGGGAGGGAGTAGTGGGAGCTATGAAGTGGGAGCCATTATCCTTTGAGCATAATCATGGAATTAGGGACCAAACTCTCGAATCATGGAATCATGGAATTATTGGCCTACACTATTTAAGAATGTTAATACTTATATAAGAACATGTGATCAATGTCAGCGAACAGGTAATATTTAAAAAAGGAATGAAATGCCTCTAAATTTTACATTAGAAGTTGAAATTTTTGATGTGTGGGGATTGGATTTTTTGGGACCATTTGTACCATGTTTTAGAAACATATATATATTAATTGCAGAAGACTATGTTTCAAAGTGGATTGAAGAAGATGCTTTACCGCGCTATGATGCTTGGAGTGTTTCAAAATGTTTACTGAAAAATACTTTTACTAGATATTGAATGCCTAGAGTACTCATTAGGGATGGAGGATCTCATTTTATGAATAAAATAATTGAAAAAGTAGTTGAGAAATATGATATTAAACCTCAAATTTCCATTGCTTATCATCCCCAAATTAGTAGTCTAGCAGAATTATCTAATTGTGAAATTAGAAGAAATTTAGAAAAAAATATAAATCCTAACAAGCTGGATTAATCTGCTTGATTAGATACCGCATTATGTGCTTACAGGATAACATACTAAACTCCTATTGGAATGTCCACATATAGACTTATTTTCAGAAAGACTAATCACTTACCAGTAGAACTGGAGCATAGAGCTTATTGAGCTATTATGGAGCTTAATTTTAATTTAAAAGATGCTGGTGATAAAAGACTGTTGCAACTAAATGAGCTTGATGATATCAGAAATGAATCTTATGAAAATGCTAAGATTTATAAAGAAAAAATGAAAAGTTGTCATGATCGAAAGATAATAAGAAAGGAATTCAGACCTGGATAAGAAGTTCTATTGTACAATAAAAGATTCAAATTATTTCCAGGAAAACTTTAGATGGATGCGGCCATATACTATGATAAGAGTTTTCCCATATAAAGTAGTGGACATTGAAGAACTGAAAACTTAAAAAATATTTAATGTTAATGGACACAGGTTGAAACCTTACTTTGATAACTCGAGTTATATTTTTAAAGTGGTTTCATTGTTGAGTCACCTAGAGTAAAGATTGGAAATGTTGGGTTGATAAAGTCAAACCAAGCGCTTATCTTTTTAGTTAATTTTAGTTTATTTTTGTGTTAAATAGTCTCTCTCAATGAATTCTATGTTCTTTAGAGTTTTACTTGTTAATAAAATAAATAAAACACTTTAAATACTGAATTTTATAGAAGGAATGAGTATTATTTGAAATTTAGGCGAGGTGGTGTAAAATTGTGCATTGGCGCCTAGGCGCCAAAACTGGAGCCTAAGCGCCAACTTATAGAGTGCTCGACACCTAAGTGCCAAAATCTGGCTCCTAAGCACTGCAGTTATAAAAAACAACCCAAAAGCTTTAATTGACGGTTTTTGGATGAAAATGTTTCTATATAACTCATAGAAATCATCATTTGGTTAATTTAAGTCTGTAGAGAGAGTGAGGATCCACTACTCTTGTTCTTATGGCTTCTAACTCCAAAGGGAAATACAAATATGGGATTTTCAACCAAATGAAGTTCATCAGATGAAAATTATATGATAGAAATCTTGTGAAGAAGAAATTGATGAAGGAAAGAGGTTTTTTAAATCGAGGTTCCAATACTCCTAGCAGTCATGTGGAAGAGATAATTGTAGAAAGGAGATGAGAAGTATTATGCTACACAACTGCTGCCATAGTCATTTCTATCGTGAAAGAATTTTATGATAATCTTCATGGGATTAACCAGAGAGTTGTTTATGTTCAAGGCAGGTGGGCTCCTTTTACTCCTACAAGAATCAATGAATTATTCTTGATAGAGAATGTTCCAATTTGTCACTATGCCAACTTCTCTCCTACAAGAGACAATTTAAGTGAAGTCGTTAAATTTTTGACTGATGAAGATGGAACTTGAGAAACAAAAGATGATTGTGATGTAAGCTTTCCTTCTTCATTATTAAATTCTACCTCAAAGCCTTGGCATTCCTTCACATTAGTAAAATTACTTCCTACAAACGAAACTAAGTAAAGTGATGAAGAAGAGTTCTATCCTCAATTATTGTATTCAAACTGGAAGACCAATTGATGTGAGGGCTTTAATGGTTCAATCTATTTTTAGCTTGATACTAAATGGATCTTCTCGTGAAGTGGGACATCCTTCTACTATGTTCTTGTTTTGTAGTCAAGCACAAGTTCCTTAGAAAAATTGGGAAAATGTACCTTTTCCTTGGAAACCTATGGACCCAACTTTAAACTTTGAAGGCATAGATAATGAAGAAGTGGATGATAGAAATGTTTCTATGAATGAATCATCTAAGAATTTAACACCATTTTTACAACCCCAACTTTGGGATAATTTAGGTGTTATGTGATATGCCCCTAGTGTTTGTTGTTTTTTTTGTCTATTTTATGTCAATTTAAATCTACGATAACAGTGCGAAGAACTTGACCCGTCCCAAAATTACACAGTAATTTAGCTTTTCAAAAATATGGTCAACAAGCTGACCCAATTTATATTAAGTATTTAATGCGCAAAATAGAAATGTTATATAAAATATATATAATAGTTAACACACTAGGAGTTTTACGCAAGTGCACGTATCACTTCAAGTAATATAGGGCTTTCTTTAAAAACTCCAGTATTGATCCCACAAAGAAGCAAGGTAAGAAATCCCTTAGGCTAATTCTAATCTACTACTATAAGCAATTAGTTTGGAAGGTTGATTAAAGTGGTTTTAATGTATGCTAACGGAATTAAGTTTACTAAATTAATTTTTAAACTTTAAAGTTAAATTTACTAAGACTAAACAAAGTTTTGTGACAAAGAGATCAAATATAAGAAAATATCCTTCCCACTACAATGAGTTTATGGTAAAATGAGATTAGATAAATGGTTTAAATATGTATTGTGCCAAATAGGAGCAATTTTAATTCTCTACCCTGATTCAGTGTTATAGATAATATTTTGCTAATCTCAGGTTTAGTCCCTAAATCCGTGGCTAGGCTAGGAGGATACTGGCTCCCACTCCAGAGCTCCCACTTCCCTTTCCCTGAAGGCTAACGTTTGCTTTCGTTCTTAAACACTAAGGCCAAATTGGAGATTTTAGTCTGTCACTCTAAAATCTCCAATTTTATGCCCAACAATGTATATTTCTCTATTTATTTGCAATTAATTCCATGAACGAAATACTCCTATATGGAATTAAATGTAATTATCACTCTGTTGTAGAACTCATACTCCATTTCCTGGATCATATGTTTCACAACAGATTTTAACATTTTAATTTGCCTGATCAAAAAGTAAATTAAGAACAGAGTGGAAAGATCATCATAATTTATTTTATATTTTAAAATGACACATCCAAATTATCTCTTCATTTCATCATATCTCAGAGTAGGGAGAAAATAAAGAAAACTACTTAGAACTCATGAGGAAGCTACGACAAAACACAGATTTTATATATAAAAATAAGTTCAAAAAATAAAGAAATGAAAGAACAGAACTTATCTTAGACTCCTCCTCAAACAAAACCCTAGAAGTTCCCTTGTAGCACTTTCTCTCTTTACAATCAATACTAAACTCTCTCCTAGAAGTGTAATGAAGAAGAAACCTCTCACCTTCCTTCTCCTCTTACAATTCTTCAAGAAAATCCTCTCCACATAAGAGAATTTACTTTACAATACACTCACACACACTCACGCACACACACACACACACACACACACACATGAGAGGTGCCAATCCCTCTTTTTTAAACAGACACAAATTCCATCCTTTTTCCTAAGAGACAAATCTTTTCATCTAAAAGACATGTATCTTCATTCAAGGGCCTTTTCCAAGTGTCTAGATGCATTGAATCACTTCATGGGGTGTTTGAATCACTTGAGAGCCTTCTATAACATCAAAATTTGCCAAAAATTGGTTAATAACCGTCCCGGGTGCTGTCTGCGTTGGTCTGGGCTCCGTCTGAACCACTTTTCATTGCTTCACTGAACTCGAGTGCCGTCAGGCGCCGGTCTGCATTAGCTCCACTGTTTCGCTCCCTTTGGCTCCGTTTTAGCTCCATTTCACCCAATTTCAGTAGTGTTTCATTCCTAATAGATATACCGATAAAATAAGAATGGAAACAACCTCTCTTTAAAGTGTAATTTCATTCAAAAATGTGTGAGAAGTGTAAATGAGATTAAGCATAGAAAGACATATTGAAATGTGTCAAGACAGAATTTTCTTTCTTGCTCGTTTTTGTTCCAAATTGCACCGTTTTTGCTTTTTTTCTCCAAAACTCCATTTCTTGTCCTTGAAATAAAAAATATGCAAAATACCTTCCTTTAAATTATAATATAATTAAATATTATTAAAATTGAGCATGATATATATATATATATATATATATATATATATA
>JXCR01142931.1:69962-126664 GCA_002079205.1 Phalaenopsis hybrid cultivar | reverse complement strand
ATATATACATATATATATATATATATATATATATATACATATGATTTTGAAAAGTAATATTTTAAATTTTGAAAATACGAGACCAAACCGATTTCATATCCTCAGTAGTTTAAATAAACGAGCCTAATACCGCAAGCAAAAATTTCTTATAAGGCAAATCCTTATAGTTAATTACATCTTAGATAATCGATGTCACTTAAGAAAACTCTCGATTAAAATAGGGGAATATTGTCTTCAAGAATTTCAAGGGATAGTACTTTTTAAAAGATCAGACGAAGAGATGTGAAATGAGAATGACTCAAATTTTGAACATTTTATTTTGGAATCCAAAGGAAGAAGAACTGGGGGATGTCATGGATCCTGAGGAGAACCTCAGTTACTTTCAAAGCTATCCTATAGTTTAGCTTCAATTTCGAGAAGAATAATTATTTAAATGTTTCGTCCTACCAATTTGATTAATTAGGGCTTACACTTATGCAAGACGGTTGCACAAATAGCCTGAAAGATGTGAGGATTTAGGTCGTGAAGCATGACAACCTCAGAATCGTAAGGCGAGTTAGGGCTTAAATTGTATAACAGAGCTATACAAAGGCCTAAAGGAAAAGTTGAGGATTTATGTCGCACTAGGCAGACGACCTAGAAAACCTATGGCTTGTCATTAATTTGTAAGGGAAGATGTGCTGTTGATAAGAGGCTCTCCAAGCTCTTTGGCAANGGGGCGGGGGGGGGGGGTTTGGGTGGGGGGGGTGGGGGGGGGGGGGGGGGGGGGGGGGGGGGGGGGGGGGTTAAAGTTGATTGGAGCGACACCGGTTAGGATCCCATAGTTCCCTCATTTTGATATCACTATTTTCTTTTGAATTTAAACGAGTTGTGAAACCCATTTAAATCAGAGATATCTCATTAGCAACCATGGGTTACCTCCTCTGAGAGACTCACATAAACTCAAAAGGGTGTTTTAAGTTTAGTGACATTTCAAAGGATTTATGATTACCTTTGAAATAATATGTTTTATATTTTTGAAATTGTTGATTAATTTTTGAAAATGGTTTTGATTTTTGCAAGGAAAGTATGGTGAAGAACCAAGCAGTTATAATATTTAGAAAAAAAATAGATTGCAGAAAGTAAAATGATAGAAATTAAATAACACTATAAAAGCGTACCTATCATCTTCTCAGCATTCCAGCTGAAATGTTAGAGCTTGCAATAGGAATATAATTTTATAGAAATTTATATAAATCAAAAGTGTAGATGAAGGTGTAGTTTCTGAACCCTCAAACCATGACTCTGTGAGTCCTGGCAGATCTTGATGGATGATTTTCTAGAACCTAATCCAGGAAGTTTAATTTATCCTTCAGAATGTCCAAGTGATTCCAAACTGTTTGGGGAATGAACTTGAACTGCTTAAAAGATCTCTTGAAACATTTCAAGTTCTTTTTGAACTTATCATATTGTTTTATTAATCATACCAAGGTCAAATTAAAATTACACCATTACTCAGCGAACCTTGACATTTTGCTTATCCCAAGGACATAATACTCAATTAATTAGTTAATATTTTACTTAAGAGTTATGTAGGTGGATGACCCTAAGGTAAGTTTAAGTCATTAAAGATTTTATACCCACTATCATAGTTGGGCTTGCAGTGTTTAGAGGTGTTTATCATTAATCATGTTAACTTTTCTAAATCTTATCAAATAAGTTTAAATGTCAAGCCTAAATCACTGCCAAGCCCTCAACAATCTCAATGAGAGAATTTGCAGTTATCAAAATTTTTAACTTAAGTGATATATATTCTTATTGAAAGATCATATTATCCTCAATTGTGGGCTTAAAATAAGTTGATTATCATCTTCCTAACCAAAGCCCATCACTTTAGAATCATTTAATTTTGATTAAGTTCCAAATCTTGATAATTTAGAAAATTATGTTCTTACTCTTATCATAGAAAGTAGGCTAATTAGTTTCTCTCTTTTAATCTATTATGTCTCAATCATCCAATAATACTTATTAAGATCAAAATTACCCTTATTTCACTTTGATTAATCCTAAATTTTGATTAAGGTACTAAAATTACCACTTTGCCATTAGGGCTCTCCACTTCAAAAATCATTAAGCATAATTCAAATAACTAAAAATTTTAGAGTACCATATGCATGGGTTAATTGAAACATCAGAGTAGTAAATGTGGTTTTTTAAATTTTAATTTAATTTAAATAATTATTTTAACATAGAAAATAAGATTTTCAATATTAATTTACTTAATCAATCAAAATAAAGTTTTATTTTATTTATGAGAAAAAAATATTGGAGGTTCCGCTAGGTCAGAGAAATACTTAGGCAAAAGTCCATGATTTTTCAAATTAAATTTTAATTATTATAATTATTTATTAATTTTAATGATTTAAGTAAATAGAAAATCAGTTTTAATCACAAAAACTATTTTTCATATTTTTATTAAATCTCTCTAAGTCCAGAGAACTCAGAGAAATAAATTTTATATTTTAGTGATCTTTAATTTATTTATTAGAATTACTTTAATGGCGATAAAATGAAAATACATTTTTATGCCTTTAAAAATTTATTTTGAACTTAGAAAAATTGGGAAAAATATTTTAATTGAGTCATAAGTAATCAAATAAACAATTAGGAACATTTTGAATCATTTTTGTATTTTTAAAATTCTTAATTAATTTTAATTTAAAGTATAGCTAAAAAATGAAGTATTTTCTCAAAAATATTTTATTTTCTAAAGCGCCCCCGATCAGAAGGAACTCAGAAAAACACTTTTCATGATTTTTTTAAGAGTATTTAATTTAATTTAATTTTTTTTTACAAAAATACAATTTTTCTCATAAAATCAACTTTGATACTTAAGCTTAATCAAATAATTTTCAAATCTTTTAGTGAGTCAACATGACTTTTCTACACAATGTGGAATTCATTTTATTAATTTTTGTTTAATATTTAAGTTAAATAATTTAGTACAATCTATATACATTTAATTAACTATAGAAATGTACCAAATTATCCAAACCATTATAATATTTTTCATAAGTTCCACTAACCATAGGGAACCTACAAAAATTTATCTCATAATTTTCCAAGTGATATTTTAATTTATATAATGAACTTAAGCTAAAATAGCCATCAAAGCTTGAAATTTAGGGTTACAAGCACATAGATGCTCTCTGATCCTGGAAAAATCATAGAACATCTCCTTTATCATGAGAAATAAACCCTCAAAGTTTCAAGCCATGCTGGACAATATTTAATCAAATTAAATTAAAATACCATAGAGACAATTTAATTAATTAAAAATCAGAGACTTAAAAAATAATTTTTATTTTTGTGCGCATTATTTTCCTCTGTTTACTAAGTAAGTGGGTATTTTTATTTTATTTTTATGATTTTCTTATGCAAAGTTAAGGATTTTTAAAGATCTGGTATTTAATTTATTCAGAAAATCCCTAATTTTCTATTTATCCAACTCAGCGCCAACACAACATAGGCAGCTTCGAGATTTCCTTGCGGCACTCTACTATTTGACGCCATCAACCACCTCAGCGCCACATAGGCAACTTTGAGATTTCCACGCGTCCCGAGGTTCGCGTCCTTGTCTGGCTCCATCATGACCGTACATTGAATAAACGTGGAAACGAACGACATCTGTTCATCGTCCTCAATCTCCCTAACCTGAGAACCATTCACACAAAAACCTTAAGATCTCAAGCTAGACTAAAAAAAAATCACTTTGAGTTTGTTCTTACACCTTCATCTACTCAAGACAAACTTATCTATACGGTTGATCGAACATGAAATTCAATATATACGCATGAAGAATCAAATTAAGCTCAGATTGAAAGGAGAGTTCAATAACTTTTTTTGAGAGGTGTAGCCTCAATTAGATGGTTGGAGAAGCTTCAGAGAAGTCCAACAAACCTTCAAATGAGTTCATGTGCTGTCGTGAAATGTCTAGCTATGATATCGACCAAGGTGGTTTTTAAGTGTTGGTCTAGGGCTATGTTAGAGTGGGTCTGTGATGGGGCTTTTGTGAGGAATCAACTCCTCTCACTCTAGGGATGGTGTGTGCAATTTTAATTGGTCATTGGTGCAATGTGGTGGAGTGGAGAATTGTGTCCTGGTTTTGGCAAAGAATTGGTCTGAGAAATTAGCTCAGGGTAGTGTGTTTGAATGGCTGGAAACAGTGGGTCTGCACTTAGGGAAATTTAAAGAAGCTGTGGTGAGATTTTGGAAGAGTTTCCTCTAGATTTTGAACACTCTCCTCTTTGGCCGTGAAGGGCTCCATTTATAGACAAGGCTATTTGGTGGAGGACAAAGGGATCTAATGGGTGCAATTGGAAGCGGAGGTGGAGAGGAGCAGAGCTCCAGTGGCCAATGGGGTTTAGCCAACTCAGGGAAGTTCAATCAGGGATTTGGTTAGTTGGGGCTCCCTTGGGATGGTAGTTTTCCACCGGCTGAGGTGGTGGCTAGCCAGGGTTAGGTCACGTCTGGGCTTAGGGAGGCCAGGGGGTGGCTAATGATGGTTAACCTTTAATGGCAAGTGATGATGGCCAAGATAATTTGGTTTAGACTAAAAATGGGAGGAGATCCCTTAAATAGGGACCATTGGTCCATAGCTCATTTAGGGATAGGTGGGTCTAGCATGGTCACTTGAGTCCAAATGGTGGATGTGGTAGCTTCGGTTTGATCAATTTGGTTTGATTTGGTCAACTTTGGTACATGCTTTCAATTTTGAACATTTTGGCTTGAAGTTGAATTTAGGTTGGACTAGTCATGACATTGAGTTCAATTAATTGATCAAAATGGTGTAGATGATTGTCACAAGGAGTTTAGAAAAGGTTTTGGAGTGATTTTGAATTGATTTAGAAGTTCAATTTGGAGGATTTTGGCTCATGGCTCATTTTGGGGATGTTGGGTTAGACTTGAGCTTAAGTTGGGCTAGAGTTTAGCTAAGGCCCAATTGATGGTTCAAATTGGTCCTAAGCATTGTCATGAAGATTTTGGATATCAATTGATTGGAAATTTTGGGATTATGGAGTTCAATTTGGTGGAATTTGGGGACATGGCAAATTTGGGGCAAAATTGGGGGGTTTGGTCCAAGTTGATTTTGAGTGAAATTGGAGCTTGACCAAGGATAATTGAATGTTCAATTTGATATGGGAAAAATTTTTAAAGAGTTTATGATTCAAAATTGGGGCAATTGGATAGCTTTGGGGGTTCAATTGAGTGGGATTTTAGCTTAGAGTCAAATTGCGGGTTTTGGGGTTGAGAATGAAACTGAGCTTGGATTTGGTTTCATTAATCTTTAGGGATGATTAATTTGAGTTTATAATTAAAATTGGGGAATATTGGGATCAAATTTGTGGACCTTAGAGGTGAATTGGAGTAATTGGACCTTTAAAGGCAATTTGGAGGTTTGGTCAGATAGGTCAAATTGGTCAAATTGAGCTCAATGGAGTGGTTCAAATTGATTTTAGGGACATTGAAAAGGATTTTAAAGGTTTTAAACAATTTGGGTCACAAGGGATATTTTTATAATTTCAGCAAAATGAGGGGTATTTAGGTAATTTTGAAAGTTTTTGGGTGTTATGGACAATTTGAGTGGTTTTAAATGGTTTGAAATGATTTTTGAACAAATTTGGGTTTTTTGGGTGATTTTGGAAATTTTGGTCAAATTTGGGATTTGAAGGTTAATTTGGTAAATTGGATAAATTTGGGGGCAAAATGCTAAATTGGGTATTTCGGTAAAATTGAGGTGTCAACCATCCTACTTGAGCTATAGACCAATATATTTCCCTACTTTTGTGTCCTTCAAGATTTGGTCTTAGCTAAACCCTAGCTTAGGGCTAGTGACCTAGGGGATCATCTACATGAGTCTCCCAAAGGGTTAAGTGTCAATGACTTTATATATGCTGAAAAATACAAGAATTTGATATTGCTGTTAGAAGATTTAAATCCCCGACAATGGCGCTAAGAACTTGACAATGGTTATAGATTTGATAAAGATGTGTATAACATATTCAATAATTGCAAAGTCATACTTATCAAAGCAAGTATACGTATCGCTCAAGTAATACATGTCTCTAATGGAGTCTTGGATGTCGATCCCACAGGGAGTAATATTAGAGGCTACAAACTAAGATTTAAAAAATCAATACTTAATTATCGATCCAACAGGGAGTAATATTAGAGGCTACAAACTAAGATTTAAAAAATCAATACTTAATCACAACAACATAATTGAAAATGCATATTTATTACTAATAGGCAATTGAAATAAAAATTAATTTTTATAAACTCTTAATTAACTAATTCTACTAATAAAGTTTCTAATGTGAAGTTCAATATATAAGAAAGCATCCTTCTCCTTGTAAAGAAATTTAAGTGAATGGATAAGTTGAATCAGTTCAAATTGTATTGTGCCAAATAGGAGCACACCTATTCTTTACCCTTTGGACCAGACATAAAGAACATTCACTAATCCTATGCTTGGTTACTGAATCTGTGGCTAGGCCGGGAGGATACTGTCTCTCACTTCAAAGCACCCATGTTCCCCTCGCATGAGGGCTAACATCTACACTTCAGCACCCAAACGATAGGACCGAATTCAAGATTTTAGTCTGTCACTCTAAAATTTCCAATTCTACGCCAGATAATTTTTATTTCCCTATTTATTTCCCACCAACTTTCAAGGACTTTGACCTCCCTAAAGCTTGTATGTAATCTTCACTTTAGTTTTAAAACTCAACATATTTTAACAAATCAATTGGCCAGATTGAAAGTAAATTAAGATTGAAGTGAAAAGATCATCACAACTTCCTTAACATTTTCATGGCTCAACCAATTCAAATCACCATTTTACAAAATCTCAAGACAAGGAGAAAGACAGAGAAAACTACTCAAAACTCACGGAGAAGATATGACAAAACTTTAAATTTATATATAAAAGAAAAGACACTCATGGAGAAGATACGACAAAACTTAGAACTTATATATAAAAGCAAAGTTATACAAACTTATCTCATGGGGAACACACAACAAAACTCGGAATTCATATATAAAATCAAAGTCATACAAACTACAATGTAAATAACTTATCTCTAATTTCTCCCCAAGAACACTCCTTGAAGTTCCTCTGAATCTCTTCATTTCTTTAAAACACACAAGGAAAAACACAACAAAACTCAGAATTCATATATAAAATCAAAGTCATACAAACTACAACAACACCACTTATCTCTAATTCCTCCCCAAGCAAACTCCTCGAAGTTCCTCTGAATCTCTTCCTTTTTTTACAACACGCAGAATTCTCCTTCGAAGCAGCAAGGAGGAAGAAATCTCTCACTTTCCTTCCACTCTTAAAATCTCTCGAAGAATTCCTCACAATACTAACCACCCTGTACACTCTAATGGGCACCACAAATAACAAAGACTCAGCGGACACCCGTGGACACCCCTTTTTTGGATTCCAAATGTCTCTTTTAAAGTTGTAGAAGAGTTTCAAGAGTTGCCCAAGCGTCCTATCAAAAATCATCCACATTCAATGCATCTGTTGAGAGAACCGATGTGCTCGCCGTCGGTGGCCTTCTAGAATATGTAATTTTGGACTATAGGGAAAAACTCGCCGTCGGCGGCGTCGACCTCGCTATCGGCGGAGTCAAGCTCGCCGTCAGCGCCCAAGATCAAATCTTTATATTTTGGTCCTTTTTGCTCCAAATTCGCTCATTTTTACATATTTTTGCTCCAATGACCATAATTTAACATACCTGCAAAAAACATCAAAAATACCTTTCTTTAAAGTGCAATATCATCAAAATCAGTGTAAAATAGGCATGAAAGTCTCAACATATTTTCCTTTAGTCAAAATCTCCCAAACTTAACTATTACTAGTCCTCAAGTAATTTCAGTACTACATAAAAGTTATGATCTACTGTGGTAAAATTTTAATTCAAAAATACTATAAGTTTGATTTAAGTAAATATCATAGTGAAATTTTCAAAAAAATTTCAAGTAATTAAATTATCTCTGTAGGTACAAAATTATCTAGTCATCAAGTTTAAGAGTTCTTGTTTTTTATTCATTTCAAGAATGATTATATGTTGTAATATCAAGTCACTTAAAATATTCAAATGAAAGGAACTTCATGAGAACATTACCAGTAAAAGATGTTATTCCATAAATATAAGTTCAAGAATGTATTTATGTTTTTCCTTTAGGTAGATCCAAGTGAAGCCAATTTTTAATTAGGCATCTTCTCAAGCTTCTCTTCATTTATATATATATATATATATTCATTAATTTGGATTGCTTTCAATCCTATATATTTTTCTTTTCTTTTTAGGGATTGTTGTCAATCCTTTCATTTTCTTTTTCAAGTGAAGATTACTATATCTGGATAGTCTTTAATAATTTCGAACTTCACTTTTCTTTCCCTAAATTTGAAACTCAAAGCATTCCTTTACCTTATATGTATGTCATAGCTTTTACATCATTGAGCCCCAATGTTTTCTTAAGATTCTTAATCTTTCAAAATATAGTTTTCTTTACTTGAAATAGTTAACTATAGTCTTACTCTCTTATACTAAATATCTTAATCTACAAAATTTATTTTCCTTACAAAAATATTCCTTTAAATCTACCCTAATATTTAAATATCTACAAAATATAGTTACCTGAATTAAATTCACTAAAAAAATCATATTAATAATTTTTAAAAATATTTAAATTGAGAACATATAATAGTTAATCTTTTTCTTCCCTCCCCAAAACTTAAATTTTTCTATATGGAAAGATACAGGTGCAAGGAAATATTCTAAATATAAATCATTCCTCAATACTTTAGGCATTTTCATCATTCTGAACTAGTATGTAATGTGAGGAGCTTTATATACATATAAATCATTAGAGAATTTGCTGGGTAATGAAGTTTTGAAATAAGTACAAAATGAAACGTTATACAAACACTATTTTTCACTAACACATCACAATACTAAATAAAAACAATTACAAATACATCACAATGCAAAAAAATCACATCACATTACAATTTTACAAAGTCTAATCAAATTTCAAACTACAACATCAATCTAATCAAAATTATAAAAACAATTCCAAAATACACTTCAAATGCTCAAATAATGGCTTCCAATAGTGACTCTAAGAGTTCAAAACTAAGTTCCATGAATTTCTTCCAAATATTTTCTCCACATTCTCAATTATTTTGGATCTCCTTAATGTGGAAGAAATTCAAGGTGAAAACCAAATATTTTTAGTTTGGAGTGATGCTCTTACCAAGAGATGATAAAATTCAGTGTCTAAACGCTTTGAAATTGCCCCAAATCTAAGATCTTCAAGCCCTAGATCAAAATTTTCATTTTTTAAGAGGAAGGGGATGATGAATAGTGGCAGTTGACTGGTTGAAAATTGCGGTAAAAAGTATTTTTTTGGTATCTTACCGTCGGCGGGGTCGCCAGCGCCGTCGGCTAGCTCTATTGAATTAAATAGCCTAAGTCTCGGGAAAAATCCGCCGTCGACGGCGTCAATGCGCCGTTGGCGAGATTTTTAAAATTGGTTCAATTTCTATATTTTTGCGATTTTGATCAATTTCAAGCATCATCGACATTCATTCAATCATTCTAGACATAAATTTAAGTGATGAAATGATGTAATAACATAAATAAACATTCGCAACACAAAACATCACAATTATATATAAAATCCAATCGTTACAATACACGTTACATTACACACATAAGTTTGGTATTTTCTCAACCTTAATACATCAATTTAGCGTCAAAATCCAAGCCACAACACTTTAAACGATGAAAAAAAAAATTTATGCTCAATCTCAACTATACTGAGATCTAAAAGCAAAATTTGAAACTAAAGCAAACACATAAATTCAAATCAAATCACACACATAGAAATATAGGTAGCAAAGTAAATCTTCCACTCCTCCAATTCAGTGCTTGTTTCTCCTCTGACATCGCCCATCGATTGAACATGAACGAAGAGGTTATAGAAGGGTTGATATGAGAATTTTTCAGTAAAGTCCTCTTCTATCAATCTCATCTTTCTCATCAATCGTATCAAACTTCCTTTGATATGTCCAAAGTGATCAAAATGCTCTTTCATCCTCCAGTCTAGATGATAAAAAAACCAGAGAGATTGTTAATTACATTCATAACATTTTGTACCTCCTCTAGTTTCTTGATGTTGCGCAGGATCACTAGTGTCTTGTCCGGAACTAAAGGCTGAATAGGAAGTGAATTCTAAGACGATTGATCCGTAATAATAGTCATATCATTCTCATCTTCATTGGCTGGGAACTTCTGGGTTGGGTCCAAAGGCTTCCAAGGTAGAAGTACCTTTTCCCAATTCTCATAAGATACTTGGAACTGATTGCAGAGTAAGAAGATTGTTGAAGGATGTCCAAGCCCATAAGTTGATCCATGAATGATCAGGCCCAAAATAGACTTCACAATTATCGATCCAATATCAATCGACAGTCCCATTTGAATACAATAATTTAGAATAGCACTTTCTTTAGTAACTTTACTGAGCCTCATCGTCGGTAATAGTTTTGCAGAAATGAAGAAGTGCAGTGTTTAGAAACGGGGTTTAGAAGTGTAGCAGAGAAACTAACATACCTATTTTCTCTCATTTCCCAGTCTTCAGTCTCGTCCTTCAAAAATTGGTAGATCTCATTTATCAGATTTTTTGTCGGGACGAAGTTGGATAATGGCAGACAGGAACATTCTCGATCATATATAACTCATTAATCCATGCAGGAGTAAAAGTTATCCATCTGCCTCACACATAGACGACTCCTTGGTTGATTCCATGCAAATTAGCATAAAACTACTTCACCACAGGAACGACTACGGGGGCAGTAATGTAGCACAAAACTTCCCATCGTCGTCGCACAATCATCTCTTCAATTACTGTCGAAGGATTGTTCAATCCTCGATTCATGAATCCTCTTTCTTTGATTAATCTCCTCTTTGTTAGCACTTTATTGAAGATTCTTTGCGCCTCAGAACTAATAAACTTTCTCCGATTGAACACTCAAAATCTAGGGTTTTCAGTGGAATTGGAGGGCATAGAGATAAATTTGGTGGAGTTTTAATTTATTTTTGGGTAATATGAATTTAAGAACCGAGTTTGGAAGTTTATAGGGAGTAAATCTTGCCTAAAACCGCCAAAAACTGACATTTCAAACTCCGAAAATCGTCATCTTGCTAATCTCACCTTTGGCGGCGTCGGTGGCACTGTCGAGAAGCCTTGCTAATTAATTGTTTGGACTCTCAGGAAAAACCCACCGTCGGCCGCGTCAAGCGTGCCATCGGCTCCCAAGGCAAAAATTTCACAGTTTCGCTCAGGTTCGAATGCGTTCCAATTTTCTCTATGGATCCAATTTTTATGATGATTCAAGGGTAAATACAAGTAGTAGAGTTCAATACTACCATAAACTAATGATAATTTCAAACAAAAACACTATAATCGCAATAAAAGATAAAGATTACTATGGGTTGCCTCCCATAAAGTGCTTAGTTTAACGTCGTCAACCCGACCTATTCAGATATTATTCAGGTTGACTGACCCTTAAAACCTCTTTAAAAGTTGGTCTTTTACTCTCAAAATACGGCTTTAATCTGTGTCCATTTACTTTAAATCTTTTCCCAGTCTTTTGATCTTCAATCTCAACAGCTCCGTAAGTATAAACTAGAGTCACTTTAAAGGGTCCTAACCAACGAGACTTCAATTTCCCAGGGAATAACTTCAGCCTTGTATTGTAAAGCAAAACTTCTTGTCCTGATTCAAAGTTCTTCTAGTTAATCTTTGGATCATGCCATAACTTTAGTTTCTCCTTATAAATTTTATCGTTATCATAAGATTCATTTATTAATTCTCCCAATTCATTCATTTGTAACAATCTCTTCTCACCAGCATCTTTTAAATTATGATTGAATTCTTTAATTGCCCAATATGCTTTATTCTCCAATTCTATTGATAAGTGACAAGTTTTTCCAAAAATCAGCTGTAAGGAGTCATTCCAATAGGAGTTTTATAATCAATCCTGTAAGCCCATAATGCAGTATCCAGTCTAGTAGACCAATCTACTCTACTAGGGTTTGCAGTCTTCTCCAGTATTTTCTTAATCTCTCTATTAGAAACTTCAGCTAACCTACTGGTCTGAGGGTGATAGGAAGTAGAGATTCTATGAACAACATTAAACTTGTCTACCAATCTTTGAATATATTTATTCCTGAAATGGGATCCTCCGTCAATGATAATCACTTTTGGCATTCCGTATCTACTAAAAATGTTTTTCATTAAGAATCTTGAAACACTTTTAGCGTCACAACAAGGTAAAACTTGTGCTTTAATCAACTTTGAAATGTAGTCTACCGCAAGTAATATGTATAAGTTCCCAGATGAAAAAATAAATGGTCCCATGAAATCCAATCCATAAACATCAAAGATCTCAACTTCTAACATGAAATTCAGAGGCATTTCATTTCTTCTAGATATATTGCCTACTCGTTGGCATCGATCACAAGTTTTTATGTATCTGTAAATATCTCTAAAGAGAGTAGGCCAACAGAATCCAACTTGTAAAATTTTATAAGCAGTTTTATCAGTTCCAAAATGTACTCCAAATTCAGAATCATGAAATTTTTGAATAATTTGTTTAGTTTCTTTATAAGGTACACATCTTCTCATAATAAGATCCTTACGTTGTTTATATAAATAAGGCTCATCCCAAAAATATGCTTTCACATCATGAATTATTGCAACGTCAGCATAGGTGGCAAAATATCACTTATAACATAATTAACAATATCAACATACCATGATATTTTTCACTCATTAATATTATAGAGTTGTTCATCAGGGAAACTGTCCGTAATTTCATTATTGGTGTCAAATAATCCATGATATTCTAATCTTGAAAAATTATCAATGTCTGTAATTTTATTGTCGGTGTCAGATAATTCATGATTTTCTAATCTCGACAAATGATCAAATTATCAGTTCCCTTTCTATCAATAACCACAAGATCAAATTCTTGCATCAATAGTATCCATCTTATCAGTTCCCTTTCTATCAATAACCACAAGATCAAATTCTTGCATCAAAAGTATCAATCTAATCAGTTCCCTTTCTATCAATAACCATAAATTCTTGCATCAAAAGTATCCATCTAATTAACCTTGGTTTGACATCCTTCTTTTGCATCTGATATTTAATAGTAGAGTGACCAGTGTCCACAACACATTTAGTCCCAATTAAATAAGATTTAAATTTGTCAAAAGCATACAAAATAGCCAGTAACTCTTTTTCAGTAACATTGTAGTTAATTTGAGCATCGTTAAGAGTTTTACTAGCGTAGTATATAACTTTAAAAATTTTATCATACCTTTGTCCAAGAACAAATCCAATAGCATAATCACTAGCATCACATATAATTTCGAATGATTTCTCCCAGTTAGGTGAAACTATTATAGGGGTTGTGATTAGCTTTTCTCTTAATAACTCAAATGCATTTAAACAGACTTCAGTAAACTCAAATTTCTTGTCCTTTTCTAAAAGTTGGCATAGAGGTTTCGTAATTTTTGAAAAATCCTTAATATAACGCCTGTAAAATCCAACATGTCAAAGAAAATTTCTAACCCCTCTTACATTAGTAGGAGGTGTTAATTTAGATATAACTTGAATTTTTGCAGGGTCTACTTCCACACCATTTTCCAAAATCTTATGCCCTAGCAAAATTCCTCCTGCAACCATAAATTGACATTTCTCCTAATTTAGAACTAAATTAGTTATTTCGCATAACTCCGAAACCTTTTCAGGATAATTTAAGCATGCGTCAAATGATGTTCCAAATACAGAGAAATCATCCATAAACATTTCTATTCCATCATCAGTTAACTTACTAAATATAGACATCATACATCTCTTGAATGTTGTAGGGCATTACATAATCCGAAAGACATTCTTCAAAAAGTAAAAGTTCCAAAAGGACTAGTAAATGTTATCTTTTCTTGCTCCTCAGGAGCAATAGGAATTTGATGGTAGCCGGTATATCCATCTAAAAAATAAAAATATTTGTGCCCAGCAAGTCTATCCACTATTTGGTCTAAAAATGGTAAAGGGAAGTGATCTTTCCTAGTGACAGTGTTTAAGTTTCTATAATCAATGCAAATACACTACCTAGTAACTTGTCTGATAGGTATTAATTCATTATTCTCTTGTGCTTCAGCAGTCACCCCTCCTTTCTTAGAAACATAATGAATTGGGATTACCCAAGCACTGTCCAAGATAAGATATATAATTCCAGTGTCCAACCATTTCAAAATTTCCTTCTTGACTACTTCTTTCATTATTGGGTTTAATCTCCTTTATGGATCAACTCTTGGTTTATATTGCTCATCCAGTATAATTATGTGCATACAGATAGAAGGACTGATTCCTTTAATATCTGCTAAGGTCCAACCAAAAGCTCTCTTATATCTTTTTAATGAAGGACTGATTCCTTAATATCAGCTAAGGTCCAACCAAAAGCTTTCTTATATCTTTTCAATGTATCTAACAGCATTTGAATATCAGCTAAGGTTCAACCAAAAGCTTTCTTATATCTTTTCAATGTATCTAACAGTCTTTGCTCTTGCAATTACTAAGGTCCAACCAAAAGCTTTCTTATATCTTTTTAATGTATCCAAAAGTCTTTGCTCTTGCGAATCATTTAACTCTGAAGATATAATAACATGTAATGTAGATGAGTTTCCCAGAAACACTCTTGCAAATCATTTAATTCTGAAGACATAATAACAGGTAATGTAGATGAGTCTCCCAAAAATACATACTTCAAGTGGCTAGGTGTATTTTCAACTCAAGTTCAGGTGGTTTTATAATTGATGGAACTAGATTCTTATCAGCATTTTTTGTAATATCCAACATCTCAAATCTTTCCAAGTTCAGGTGGTTTTATAATTGACGGAACTAGATTCTTATCAGCATTTCCTGTAATATCCGACATCTCAAATCTTTCCTGAACATAATGTAATTCTTTATTTTCTATTTTGTCCAAAATAACTTCATCTTTGTCTTCAAAATCTTTTTTCTCTTAAAAATATACTTTAAAAGGTTCGTTCAATAGATGTTCACTAATTTCCATACAAAAACATTCATTATCTCTTTCAACAACAGGGTAATTCATAGATTTCGCAATGTTAAAAGTCATATGATCATTAACTCTCATAGTTAATTCTCCTTTTTAAACATCTATCATAGCTTTTCCAGTAGCTAAAAATGATCTCCCTCTCATAGTTAACTCTCCTTTTTGAACATCTATCATAGCTTTTCCAGTAGCTAAAAATGGTGTTCATAGTTAATTCTCCTTTTTGAACATCTATCATAGCTTTTCCAGTAGCTAAAAATGGTCTTTTTATCTCTTTCAACAGCAAGGTATTTCATAGATTTTACAATATTAAAAGTCACTTCTTGATCGTTTACTCTCATTAATTCTCCTTTTTGAACATCTATCATAGCTTTTCCAGTAGCTAAAAATGGTCTCCCTAAAACGATTCTTCTTTTTGAACATCTATCATAGCTTTTCCAGTAGCTAAAAATGGTCTCCCTAAAATGATAAGTATTTCTTTATCTTCCTCCATATCCTTTTTGAACATCTATCATAGCTTTTCCAGTAGCTAAAAATGGTCTCCCTAAAATGATAGACCTTTTGAACATCTATCATAGCTCTTCCAGTAGCTAAAAAAGGTCTCCCTAAAATTATAGGTTTTTCCCTCCATATCTAAAATAATGAAATCCATAGGAAAGATAAATTTATCAACTTTTACTAACACATTTTCTATAACTCACTTAGGATAAGTAACTGAACGATCCGCTAATTGAAGAGTTACATAAGTAGGCGAGACTTCTCCTAATCCTAATCTTTTGAAAATTGATAGAGACATAAGATTAATGCTGGCTCTCAAATCACATAAAGCTCTTCCATAAAATCTTTCACCGATAGCACACGGTATAGTGAAACTACTTGGATCTTTTAATTTTTCAGGGAAGCTTTTTCTTAATAATTGCACTACACTCTTTGCTAAGGAACTTCCTTTTCTTGTTCAGAATATCTTTCATAAATTTCACATAATTGGGCATTTGCTCTAAGCCTTTTCTTGTTCAAAATATCTTTCATAAACTTCACATAATTGGGCATTTTCTCTAAAGCTTCTACGAAAGGAATATTTACCATTAACTTCTTAAGAATTTCTATAAACTTGGAAAATTGTTTATTCTTTTTGTGTTGCTTCAATCTTTGAGGAAAAGGTGGTGGAGGTTTCTCCACAGTAATTTTCATTAATGTAAGTGGATATTCTAAATCTGAGTATTCATGATCCTTTTCTTTTTCTGTATCCACTTTCTCTTTTTCAGTTTTCATTTCCTTTTGCAATCTTGTTTCCAATTCTTTTCCACTTCATAATTGTATCGCTTTTATCTATTCTTTTCCTTAATCTTTAGGATTTGGTTCTACAATACTAGGAAAACTTCCCAATGTTAGCGATATGCCCTAATTGGTTTTCAATATTCTTGATAGCAGTTCCTTGATTTTGTAACTAGTTTCCTTGAATTTGTAATTGATTTCCTTGATTCTGCAATTGTTGACCCATGTTCAGTATCAGCTCTTCCATAGACAACTTCTTTTCCTTAAATTGATTGTTACTGTTAAATCTTGTAGGATAAGAAGGCCTATAATTAACATTTCCTTGGTTGGATGAATTTCCCAATGAGTTTATTGGGTTGTTTGCCCATTGTTGATTTGTAGAAAATTGTTATTCCAATTAAAGTTAGGATGACTCTTCCAACCTGGGTTATAATAGTTCGAATAAGGATTGTTGGGTCTATTGTTAAAAGCATTTAAAGTCTCATAAGAGGGTTGAACATCCACAAATTGCCCAGATGAATTATCTTCCATCATAGTAGGTGTTGGAGAATAATTCATTCCTTAATGATCTAATTTCCTTGATATTGCAAAAATCTGCAAAGCTAACATAGATATTGCATCAGAATCGTGGATACTAGCTACTCTTTTGGGATTTACCCTTTCAGAGGGCCATTGGAAATTGTTGGTAGCCATCTTCCCTATTAAAAAATAAGTCTCATCAAAAGGTTTTGACATTAAAGATCCACCAGCCACAACATCTATAATCAATCTAAGAGATCCCACTAATCCATTCTAAAAAGTTTGAATTATCAACAAATCTGGTAACGAATTATGTCGGCACTTTCTAAGAAGATCTTTAAATCTTTCGCAAGCTTCATATATCGAGTTATCATCCAATCTGGTAACGAATGATGAGGGCATTTCCTAAGAAGATCTTTAAATCTCTCCTAACCTTCGTATATTGACTCTCCATCAATTAATTCCTAAGAAGATCTTTAAATCTCTCCCAAGCTTCATACGACTCTCCATCAATCTGACAAAAGTCATTTCTAAGTTTAGCAGTTTTGGATGGAGGAAAATATTTGGATAGAAATTTCAGTGAAAGTTCTCCCCAAATGTTATGTCATTTCTAAGTTTAGTAGTTTTAGATGGAGGGAAATATTTGGATAGAAATTTCTATCTAAGAAGATCTTTAAATCTCTTTCAAGCTTCATATATTGACTCTCCATCAATCTGACAAAATGATGTTATATCTTTAAATCTCTCCCAAGCTTCATATATTGACTCTCCATCAATCTGACAGAACTATGTTATGTCATTTCTCTCAAGCTTCATATATTGACTCTCCATCAATCTGACAGAACGATGTTATGTCATTTCTTAGTCCTAAGAAGATCTTTAAATCTCTCCCAAGCATCATATATTGACTCTCCATCAATCTGACAGAATGATGTTATGTCATTTCTAAGTTCCCCAAGCTTCATATATTGACTCTCCATCAATCTGACATAATGATGTTATGTCATTTCTAAGTTTAAAAGCTTCATAAATTGACTCTCCATCAATCTGACAAAATGATGTTATGTCATTTCTAAGTTTAGTAGTTTTGGATGGAGGGAAATATTTGGATAGAAATTTCTGTGAAAGTTCTCCCCAAGTTCTAAGATCCATGTGCTAATGAATTTAACCACATCTTAGCCTTATACCTAAGTGAAGAAGGAAAAATTCTAAGTCTAACACATCGTTCGAAACTCTGTCATATTTAAAGGTAGCACAAAGTTCTAAAAAACTAGCGTGGTGTAAATTAGGATCATCATTTGGTGTACCTCTGAATTGATTGTTTTGTACCATTTGGATAATAACAGGTTTGAGCTCAAATGAATTAGCAGCTACAACAGGATTTTGGATAGATTAGTGAATTTCATCTGCTGTAGGATTTACATAATCTCATAGAGGTTTAGGTTGATGTTCATATCCTTGATTGTTCAGGTTGTTTTCCATTGTATCAAAATTTCTAGGTTCTCTTCTTAATTTTCTAATCTTTCATCTGTTGTAGGATTTGCATAATCTCGTAGAGGTCTAGGTTGATGTTCATTTTCTATTCTTGATTGTTCATGTTGTTTTCCATTGTATCAAAATTTCTAGGTTCTCTTCTCAATCTTCTAATCTTTCTATGTTCACATTGTTTTCCATTGTGTCAGGATTTCTAGGTTCTTTTCTTAGTTTTCTAATTCTCTTAACAGTACGTTCTAATTTCGAATTGTAGGGTATAAGATTTTTAGGTCCAAATTTATGCATACAATTGAAATAAGCACATAGAAAAATAGTTAACTAAATTTGAAAATAAGTTGCAATTCAAGTAAAAGTTTTCTAATAGTCCTAATTTGTCCGTTACTATAATTATGATTTTTTATTTTTTTTAAATCTAATTTTTACTCCCCGGCAACGGCGCCAAAAACTTGACAGCTACTTTATATATGCTTAAGAATATAAGAATTTGATACTACTGCTAGAAGATTTAAATCCCCGGCAATGACGCCAAAAACTTGACAATGGTTATAAATTTGATAAAGATGTGTATAAAATATTCAATAATTACAAAGTCACACTTATCAATGCAAGTATACGCATAACAAGTAATACAGGGCTCTAATGGAGTCCTGGATATCGATCCCACAGGGAGTAACATTAGAGGCTACGAACTAAGATTTAAAAAATCAATACTTAATCACAATAATATAATTCAAATTGCATATTTGTCACTAATAGGCAATTGAAATAAAAATGTAATTTTAATAAACTCTTAATTAACTAATTCTCCTAATAAGAGTTTAATTGTGAAGTTCAATATATAAGAAAACATCCTTCTCCTTGTCAAGAAATTTAAGTGAATGGATAAATTGAATCAGTTGAAATTATATTATGCCAAATAGAAGCATACCTATTCTTTACCCTTTGGACTAGGAATAAAAAATATTGACTAATCCTATGCTTGATTACTTAATCTGAGGCTAGGCTGGGAGGATACCGGCTCTCTTTGGAGCTCCCACATTCCTCTTGCCTGAGGGCTAACATCTACACTTCAGCACCCAAACGATAGGATTGAATTGAGGATTTTAGTCTGTCACTCTAAAATCTCCGATTCTACGCCTGATAATTTTTATTTCCCCATTTTGTTTCCAGCAACTTTCAAGGACTTTGACCTCCCTAAATCTTGGATGTAATCTACAATTTAGTTGCAAAACTCAAAATATTTTAACAAATCAATTGGCCAGATTGAACGTAAATTAAGATTGAAGTGAAAAGATCATCACAACTTCTTTAACATTCTCATTGCTCAACCAATTCAAATCACCATTTTACAAAATCTCAAGACAAGGAGAAAGACAGAGAAAACTACTCAGAATCCATGGAGAAGATACAAAAAAACTTGGAATTTATATATAAAATCAAAGTCATACAAACTTCAATAAGTAAATACCACTTATCTCTAATTCCTCTCCAAGAAAACTCCTCAAAGTTCCTTTGAATCTCTTCCTTTCTTTACAACACATAGAATTCTCTTTCAAAGCGGCAAGGAGGAAGAAATCTCTCACTTTCCTTCCACTCTTACAATCTCTCAAGGAATTCCTCACAATACTAACCACTCTCTACACTCTAATGGGCACCACAAACAACAAAGTCTGAGTAGGCACTCGTGGATACCCCTTTTTCGGCCACCAAATGTTTCTTTTAAAGTTATAGAAAAGTTTCAAGAGTTGCCCAAGCATCCCTTAAAAAATCATCCTCGTTCAATGCATCTGTTGAGAGGACCGATGTGCTCGCCATCAGTGGCCTCAATGGCGCCGTCGGTGGCCTTCTAGAATATTTAATTTTAGACTCTCAGAAAAAACTCGTCGTCGGGGCCCAAGATCAAATCTTCATATTTTGGTCCTTTTTGCTCCAAATTTGCTCATTTTTGCAAATTTTTGCTCCAATGACCATAATTCAACATACCTGCAATAAAACATCAAAAATACATTCTTTAAAGTGCAATATCATAAAAAATAGTGTAAAATAGGTATGAAAATCTCAACATATTTTTTTTTGCATATTTTTGCTCTATTGACCCTAATTCATCATTCCTGCAACAAAACATCAAAAATACCTTTCTATCTTTTTGCTCCAATGACCCTAATTCATCATTCCTGCAATAAAACATCAAAAATACCTTTTTTAAGAGTGAAATATCATCAAAATCAGTGTAAAATAGGTATGAAAATCTCAACATATTTTCCTTTGGTCATTAAGGGATCAATGTTAAACATGCTTAGATTTAAGGTTGTAAGTGGAAGCGTAATGTGAAAGTGTGTCTGTGAATTTGACTAAGGTCGTACCACTCAGGGTTAACTTTAAGGCAAGTAATCCTATGGTGACTCACTTTGAGCTCCCCCATATTGGGTCCACCTACTAAGTGCTAGAGGTTAGATCCATTATGTAAAATTTCAAGTTGAGCAAAGGAGAGTTTAGAGTTTCTAATGATGAGGGTTTCCTTTCTAGTCCTCTAGGAATAGTCAACAAAAAAGTGCTATGGCTAGACCCTAGGTTACTAAGGAGGAAAGACTAGACCTCAACCAAAAGTGAGGTCAACAAATGGACACCCAATAGGTGCGGTGTGTCGGGCCGACACACCGTACGTGTTTTCATTGACCAAAAAGATCAATAAAACCAACATGAGTGTTAGAGTCAGAACATGCCAAAGAGAACAAAAAAGAGCAGAATATTTCTGCTGTAGAATAAACAGGGACTCCGACTGGGGAAAAAGGAAGGGGATTTTGGAAACAACCCTTAGAAAAACTAACCGTCACGATGAAGATTCCATTTCAATTTGATGTTAGAAAACTTCAATTTTAATTTCAAATTTTGATTTTGAGTTCATGAAAATTTTAATTTCGGAATGCAAAAATATGTGAAGATATCGTATGTATATGTAATGCACAAGGGACTTACATCCAACCCAAGAGGTAAACAAAAGTGCGAAGAAGTGAGAATAGGATGCCTTACTCCATTTAAGGTAGCCTTGTACCTATTCAAAAAATTTGTGTAGAGAATCAGATGCCTTACTCCATTTAAGGTGGCCTTAGATCAATCTCAAAAGATGAAAATAGGATGCCTTACTCCGATTAAGGTGGTCTCATACCTATCTCCAAGATTTTTGTAGAGAATCAGATACTTACTCCATTTAAGGTGGCCTTAGACCAGCCTCGAAAGATGAGAATAAGATGTCTTACTCCATTTAAGGTGGTTTTGTAACTATCTCAAAGAATCGTGTAGAGAATCAGATGTCTTACTCAATTTAAGATGGCCTTATACCGATCTCAAAAGATGAGAATAGGATGCCTTACTCCATTTAAGGTGGTCTCATACCCATCTCAAAGATTTGTGTAGAGAATTAGTTGCCTTACTCCATTTAAGGTAGTCTTATATTGATCTCGAAAGAAAAGAATAGGATGACTTACTCCATTTAAGTTGGTCTCATACCCATCTAGAAGATTTGTATAGAAAATCAGATGCCTTACTCCATTTAAGGTGGCCTTAGACTGATCTAGAAAGATGAGAATATGATGCTTTACTCCATTTAAGGTGGTCTCATACCTATCTAAAAAATTTGTGTACAGAATTAAATGCATTACTCCATTTAAGGTGGTCTTATACCGATCTCGAAAGATGAGAATAAGATTCCTTACTCCATTTAAGATAGTATTATACTTATCTTGAAGATTCGTGTAGAGAATCAAATGCTTTACTCCATTTAAGGTTATCTTATACCGATCTCAAAAGATGAGAATAGGATGTCTTACTCCATTTAAGGTGGGCTCATACCTATCTTGAAGATTCACATAGAGAATCAAATTCCTTACTCCACTTAAGGTGGCCTTAGACTAATGTCGAAAGATGAGAATAAGATGCCTTACTCCATTTAAGGTGGTCTCATATCTATTTTGAAGATTTGTGTAGAGAATCATATGCTTTTCTCTATTTAAGGTGGCCTTTGACCGATCTCAAAAGAAGAGAATATAATACCTTACTCCATTTAAGGTGGTCTTATACCTATCTCTAAGATTTATTTAAGAGATTACGATAGGAAGGGTTCATAAAGCAACGTGGTATCAAATATAAAATCCTTAATCTCTATAATATAGCATGCACCATTGCAAAGCAATCGCTGAATCAAATATAAAATCCTCATCCTCTAAAATATTGTGAGCACCATTCTAAAGCAATGCAAAATCGGATATAAAATCCTCATCCTCTAAAATATCGTGTGCACCATTGCTAAGCAATGTAGAATTAAATATAAAATTATCAACCTCTAAAATATTGTGTGCATCATTGCTAAGCAATGTAAGATCAGATATAAAATCCTCATCCTCTAAAATATCATAGGAATCAGAATTTAGGTACCGTCCCCAAGTGCTGAGATTGCTGAGTGCTGATATTCTGTGAATACTGAGATTTCATGAAGAGTGTGATACTCCGTGGAGGTTGTTAAAAATTAATGCAGAAAAAAACATTCGATCTGCAAAAATGGAGCATGAGAAACCTCAAACGCGAGAGGAAAAAACTTATTAATTTTATCATTTTTCTTGTTGTCTTTATCAAATTTTATTATCAAGGTATATTTTTCAAAATTTAGTTTTCATTGATTTTTTCTTTCAAAATTTTTATTTAAATTTTATTAGCAGACTTTCATTGTATTGTTCTTTGTTCATGACAATTTAGAACCAACGTATGGTTCTGAGGCTCTTTATCAATTGCGCATAAAGGGAAATTTGACAAACATACTAAAATCTGAAATAAATTTCATTGAACTGCTTCAAATATGTATTACAAACTGAACGCATGCTGAATATGTCAAAAGATAACATGTTGAATACATTCTGAAACATCAAATGTTTCGTACATATCAGATACTGAATACACCTGAATCATTTCATATCATTTCTGCCATACCCTGATTTAGCACAAAAGGTGACGAGAAGAATATATCTTTCTTCTGTGATGAGCTCATGATCAAGCTGACCTTCTAAGCTACGCTCCAGGACAAGAATTCTTTTTGCGTGCAGTTAGAGGTACAACTATCTCATAGCTCATACGGGCACAACTCTTTAAATTTTGAGTCCAGACGGAATCCATGCGGTATCTTGCTATCATCTATTCTTCTTAATGTCACAAAAACTCTGCGGTGATGTACTCCTGAGATGCACTGCTTTGCTAGATCTGCTCTATTTCCTTTTAAAATCAAAATTGAGCTCATTGGTAGCAGAATCTCAATGGATCCTCGGAATTCTCCAGAGCCGAGAACATCAATTTTTTTTCCAAACAGAATAATACTCCTTCTCATGAAGGGCACCGTGTAGAAGGGCCTAACAAAATAATGGTGATCAATATGCAGAGGAATGCAGTCAACTTCATCATAAATGTTGATTATGCAGCTATTCGGGATGCAATCTGCTAGAGTATGCTCCACCTGACCATTCTTTTGATCATCTTTTTTATCTCAGAAGGCAGGGGATCCACCTTGTTGTATCTTAGGATACATAGGGGGTTCCCTAACCTATCCTTTTTAAAGTTATAGCAGCACCACATTGAATTGTAACTCATCTCTTGCCCCTCATCCATTTTTGGGGCTCTAAGTAGGTCTTCTTCATTAGCAGACTAGCTTGACTTTGTCCCTCAAGTCGAATACGTAGTCGAGAATCCTTCTCTTATCATTTTTTGGAGAAAACTCCTATGTGCAGTTCTAGACCTTCCAAGATGTTGACGAACTTGCCTTGAATTTCTTTATAAAATTCAAATTCTCTCTTCTTGACTCTGCTCATTCTTTCTAATTTTTCCGTAGGAATCCTTTGCGGTCGTCGGGGTTACTCCTTCATTTCAATATTTGTGGGAAACCATGTATGACTCAGATCCATATACATTTAGATGTATGATTTAGTATCTGGGTGTGTGACCTCCTGGTACCCTATGTCGGCAGTTGTATACTCTTCAAAGCTACAGTAATGCTCCAGATGGAGGACATTACCTCCCAAGAACTCGATAAATGCCTCTGCTATTGATGATTGTCTTGGAATTTCAATGTTGCACATCGAGCAACCCTTGTAAAGCTCATATGGAATTTCTGTTAGTGTTGACTCCGTGACAAACTCTAACTCATCCTCTATGATGGGTGGACTGGAAGAAGTTTCCCTCATGCATGGCTCATAAATTTTCCCCTTAGGAATCAGGGTAATTGTTGCCTCTAATTCTTGTATACATCTTTTCTCCTAACGTAGGAAGCTCTATGCTTACCGTGGTTGGCATTATGGCATTGCGTCCTTCTAAGTGGCTCATCTGACACACTTTCTTCATTAGCACTGACAAAGTTTCCTATTGGTTCGGTGATCATGGATGGTAAATGACTGGTTCCTTGCATCGTATGTTATAGTGTCACTAATTTATTCCTCTTCAGTGAGGAGTCTTCTTTGGTATCAATTCTGAGCAGTGATGACGATCCTTCTTTCTCCCGGTGGCTGACTATGCCCATCAGAGGACCCTCGTAGTCTATGTTAACCTAACCGAAGTCCAAGTCAAAGTCTTTGATGACTCTCTAGGCTACCCTTTCTTAATTTAGTGTGAGATTCAAGCCGTCTCTAAAAGACAAAATTAACTTTTGCCCCGACATCTTTCTGTAGAAGATAGAAAAGCATCAGTGCACTGAAGTCCAACATAAACAAGAATAATAACTAATTAGTTATCAAACGAGTTTTGAATTTATACAAGTGCAAGTCTTTTATTATTATTATTATTTATTATTATTATTTATTGAAATTTAAAAATTAAAATGAAGGAAATTAAAGTAGACAAATTCAATTATTCACTTTATTGAGGTTAATTTTATTACAAAATTTTGGACCCAGTCACATATGCTGGCCAAATAAATAAGCTTGAAACAAGCAACAATTTCAAAAATTCAATCCAGGAAATGTCATGTCGTGTAGTATATCTTCAAATATCGGCCATTAACCAGCAACATAGGTCTTTCTCCTTGAAAATCCACCAGCTGGTAAGATCCTCCTAGGTAACCATCTTTATGACAAATGGTCCCTCCAAAGTTGGTTCAAATTTTTTGCCTATCTTGCAGTGTGCAAGAATATGTCTTTTGGGAATGAGTACGAGATTACCAACTTTAAACACTCTCAAGTGGACCAATTTGTCATGATCCCGCACCATCCTCGCTTGGTAGAGCTTCAAATTCTGATGTGCTTCTAATCGTTTTCCCTTGAGACCTTCCAATTCTTCAATTCTGAGCTTTGCACTTTCTTCTGTTGTAATTTGATTGGCAATGACAACTCTAAGAGATGGTATCTGGACTTCTAATGTCAGTACAACCTTAGAATAGTACACAAGTGCATATGGTGTACATCGCGTGGGAGTTCTGAACATCGTTCGATAGACTTACAAAGCTTCTAACAGGTTATCATGCCATCCTCTTTTATTCTTGTCCAACGTCTTCTTCAAAATTTACACGAGTGTGTTATTAAAAACCTCGGCTAGGCCGTTTGCCTTGGGATAGTAAATTGTAGAGTATCTCTAGTCTATCCCATGTTGTTTGATGAAGTCGTTGATCTTTGTGCTCTTGAAGTCTAACCCAATATCAGAAATCCCTCTGCATGGTACACCAAAATGGTAGACAATCTGACTCTTGAAAAATTGAAAAACGTGCTGTGTTGTAACCTCCCGTAACGGCATTGCTTCCTCCCATTTGGAGAAGTAATCTGTAGTTACAAGAATAAATTTGTGTCCCTTAAGGGATGGAGGGTCTATTAGACCTATTATGTTTGTGCCCCAACACTTGAATGACCATGAAGCAACGATTAGATGTAGCAAATTCGAATGTTGGTGTAATACCACCCCATGCACTTGACAAAGGTGACACCTTCTGGATAAATTCATGTAGTCAAATATCATTGCCGACCAATAACGTCTGAGTCTTTTAATATTCATTTTCATCTTTGGCTCTGACTGGTGAGCTCTACAAAATCCGGCATGTACTTCTTTAACAATATTCTGTGCTTCTGCTTTACTCATACATCTCGGCCACATCTGATCGAATGATCTTCTGTAGAGGACATCACCTACTAGGGCATATGACATTGCTCATCTTAAGATGTGATAAGCTTCAGACTTGTCTTCTGTCAGCTTTCCTATTTGCAAATATTCTATCAAATGCTTGCACTAATCTTCGTTAATGCGAGTAACTAGAATCATCGTTTCTTCTTCTCTTCTGAGCTTGTGTAAATTGTTGAGGTTGATCTGAGACAAAACCTGACGTCCTTGTACAGTAATGTCAATGGATTCCTCTGGTGGACACGCCAGTTCCTTAGCAAGTTTTGCTAGAGCGTCGACATGGGCATTATCTCCTTCAGGAATCTGGTATAGGGCCACAATAGGGATATATGCTAACAACTTCATTGTGTATCGATGGTAGTCTGCTAGCCTTGGTTTCAAAATCTTATATTGTTCGATAAATTTTTGGATGACGAGTTGTGAGTCACAATAGATGACAATGGTGTATTCTTTTGTCAATATCTTAGATGTATTGGAGTTACACATGGATGTATTCTTAGAAAGTGATGAAAGAAATATTTTTGACTGTATTTTCAATATCAGAGATAGAGGCCAAGCCGGATTACTGAAGAAGAAGACATGCTGAGCCACATAAGTGGATGGGAGGGAAACATAAATTTACTATCCAGTGTAGATGCTGCTATAATTTTGTTAAGAACAGGCAAGGGACCCCCTGGGATCTTAAGGTACGAAGAGGTGGATCCCCTACCATTTTTAATAAAACGAATGATAAAGAGAATGGTTAGATGGAGCATATTGCCAATAGATTGAATTCCAAATAGCTACATCATCAACATTTACAAGGAAGGATACTGCATTCCTCCCACATCAATCACCAAGTCTTCGTCACAACTTTTTGTATAGTATCCTTCATAAGCAGAAGCAACATACTAGTCGGGAAAGAAATTGATGTTGTTGGCCCTGGAGAATTCAGAGGATCGGTCGAGATTCTCTATCGGTTGGTTTAGTGTTAGTTCTAAAAGAAAACAAATTAGACTTGGTAAAGCATTGCATTCCTGGTTGGATGTGAATCCTCATGCTTTCTTTTCTAATGTAGCTCGTCACCTCTTAGGTTGGATGTGAATCCCTGTGCTTTCCTTCCTAATGTGACACAAATCTTTGAGATAGGTATAATACCACCTTAAATGGAGTAAGACGTCCTATTCTCATCTTTTGAGATCGATCTAAGACCACCTTAAATAGAGTTAGGCATCTTTTTGACTACACAAATCTTTGAGATAGGTATAAAATTACCTTAAATGGAGTAAGGCATCCTATTTTCATCCTTCAAATAGGTCTAAGGCCACCTTAAATAGAGTCAGGCATTCGATTCTCTACACAAATCTTCAAAATAGTCATAAGACCACCTTAAATGGTGCAAGGCATCATATTCTCATATTTTGAGATCAGTCTAAGGCCACCTTCAATGGAGTAGGGCATCTAGTTGTCCAAACAAATCTTTGAGATAGCTATAAGACCATCGTAGATGGTGCAAGGAGTTATATTCTCATCCTTTGAGATCAGTCTAAGGCCACCTTAAATGGAGTAAGACACCCGATTCTCTGCACAAATCTTTGAGATAGGTATAAGAACACCTTAATTGGAGTAAGACATCCTATTCTCATCCTCCGAGATAGGTCTAAGGCATCCGGTTCTCTACACAAATTTTTGAGATAGGTATAAGGCCACCTTAAATGGATTAAGGCATCCTATTCTCACTTCTTTGCACTTTTGTTATCTCTTGGGTTAGATGTGAGTCTCAGTGCTTTCCTTCCTATTGTAGCACTTCTTTTCTTTTGACTAGTCTTTCGAGTTGGATGTGAGTCCCCGTGCATTCTATCTCAATCCAATCTCTTCACATATTTTCACCTTCCAAAATTAAATGTTTACAAAATCAAAACTAAAACAAAAATAAAAATCAAAATCAGAATTAAAAGTTGAAACATCAAAATCAAATTGAATCTTCTCTACGGTTGTCAGTATCCCTGATGGTTACCTCTGCAAGTCCGTTGCATAGTTCTTCGCTTGGGTTATCAATCAAGGATTCCTTCAATACTCCCCAACAAAAACCTTCTCTTTTTCTGCTTTGAGAATGTTGGCTTGGAGAATTATGTTGGCTTTGTTGATCTCTTCGGTCAACACCAATACGTGCGGTGTGCTTGCCCGACACAGCAAACCTATTGGGGGTCCATTTGTTGACCTCACTTTTTGTTGAGGTCTTGTCTTTCTTCATTAGGAGCCTAAGATCTAGCATTTGACTTTCCTATTGACTATCCCAGATGACTAGTGATGGAGCCCTCACCATTAGAAATTCTAAATGTTTCTTTTCTCTTCTTGGAGTTCCACATGTTAATTTTAATCTCTAGCACTTAGTAGAATGGAACTAATATAAAAAAGCTTAAGAGGGGTTCCCCATAGGATTTTCTAACCTTAGTGCTGCCCCTGGGTAATGTGCCTTGGTCTGGTACACACACTTTCATTTCACACTTCCACCTCCTACCTTGAACCCTAACCTATACATGTCTAGTTCGATTCCCTTGCCTCTTTGAAGACTCATGTGAGTGGTCCCCCACCCAAACCCTTAGTCTTTGGTTAGGGTGGATAGGACCAACACATGGAGGATCCAAAGTGGGATTTCTTTGGTCTCATGGCACCATGAGGGTAATTCTATGATTAGTATTTCCATCAAACCTCAACCCTACCCCAATTTCAAATTTTGGCCTTATAGCCCTCAACTTTCTCAAAATTACCAAATTGCCCATGGAACCCTAAAAACTCAAGGTTGGCCCAAATTCCTCAATTTTATTCAAAAATCATTTCAACTCATTTCATACAATCCAAATTACTCAAAAACTCCAAAATTTTCATATTTACCAAAATACTGCCAAATTTGTAAAAATTACTAAAATGTCCTTTGTGGCCCAAAATTTCAGAAAACCTCCAAAATAATTTCAAATATCCCTAAAACCAATTCTTGACCATAGATTGGGTCTAATTTGACCAAATTGACCCATTTTGACCAAAATTGTAATTTTGCTTTTTAAAGCCCCCCAAATCACCCCCAATTTCCACCGATTTGACTCCAATTTTCCCCAATTTCAATTATAAACTGAAATTCATCATGTCCTAACCCAATTAATACCAAATTTAAGGGCAATTGAACCCAATTCCAAACACCAAATCCAAATCTAAGTGAATTGCCTAAAATTGATCCAAAATACAAAATCCCCCAAATTGAACTTCATGACCAATTCAATTCTCCAAGTTTTAAATTCCCATTAAACCTCATTATGTCTAAACAAAATTTCAACCAAATCTAAATCCAAATCTATTTGTTTGGCCTATGATTAGCTTAAAAATAAAAAACATCATGTACATGCTTAAAAGAACCCATTTTCACAACAAGTTTCCAAAAGCCCATATGATTAATTTTAAAAGCCTAAATTGAGCCCACATGATATAAATCCTTCCTTCATCATGCAATGACATGAAAAAAATTTTCATCATGGCATCATACCAAATTTCCCCATACATACGTGTCTCTTTATCCTAATTAGGCATCAAGGCATGATTTTTCTAAAATTCATGAAAATTAAAATTTCCATTTGCATAAAAGCTGTCCATGACATCATACACAACATAACATGTCTCATGGATTCTTCCATGGCCATCCCAAGGTCAACTTTTCCAAATTTGGCAAAGGGAAGTGACACTTACCTCTCCCTCCTCCATTTGAACTTACCCTTCTCATGCAAATTCAAACTCACTCTCCCATACCCAAGCCAACCTATTAACTTCACTAAAACTTGCTCAAGGGTCTTAAGATCAACTCTAACAACTTTGGAACCTCATTTAGCGAAGAGACCAATGGGTTAAACCTAAGCTAGCCCAAATTGCCAAAACCTCAAATCTCCATTGTATTTCCACTATGGAACCAATTTAAACCCAAATTGACTCCACCACACAACCTCCCTGGCTCACCTGAGCCAGAGGGAGACTTAGCCCTGGCCGGCCAACCACCTCAGCCATGAGAAAACCTCATCTTCAAGAGGGTCCAAATGACTTAAACCCTAAAATTGAACCCCCTTAGCTTTCCTATGGCAATTGGCCACTGGAGCCCTCCTTCTCTCCACCTAAGTGGCTCCCCTGCCACCATGGTATGCCTTGATGGCAGCCATGGCCTCCTCTATAAATAGAACACCCTCCAGAACCAAAGGGAGATGATGATCAAAACCTTAACAAAACTCTGCCAAACTCTTGCCAGACCACTTTGCAATCCTAAGAGGCCAATCCCAACCATTTTTAGCACCTCATCTCCACTGTAAAACCTTAATTTCACCACTAAAATCTAGGGGTTTTCATGGCCATACCAACAAATACATCTAAACTCCAAATTAACTGTCCCATAAGCTTTACTAGAGCCAAAGAAGACTTCCCCAACAAAAGCTCAATCATTTTGAGCACTCTAACTTAGATATAGGCGAAGTCTGAATCACTCTCTGGTCAACTTCTTACTTGCACTCAACCTCAGTTCAATTTAACACTTGGAGGAGGTTCGCCAGCAAAGCTCAGGAACAAATCCAATTGAGACTACACCTCTTGGACTAAGTTATGGACTATTTTCCTCAAATGAAGCTCAATTTGGTCATTTGTGAAGCACACATATATTTCATACTTAATTAACCATAAAAATAGGTTTGCCTTGAGTACATGAAGCTTTAGAAACAAACCCCATGTGATTTAGTTGAGAATCAATGTAGAAATTATGTTTAGAAAATAAAAGATTTACAGTTTAGGGCCATTGGGGATGAGGACCATGAGTCATTAGATCGTGCGAGTATTGTATAAATAGATCAAATTGTACGGGACGGATGGGTGAAACATAAAGCACGGGCCGCATGGCTGATATACCAAAATAATATGTTGTTTTAAGAATAATTTGGTGATATTACACTTTAAAGCAAGACATTTTTGTGTTTTTGTTGCAAGTATATCATTTTTAGGCATTTGGAGCAAAGTAGCAAAAATGACAAAATTTGGTGCCAAAATAGTGAATTTTGGGAATCTCACGCATGATGCTCCAGATTGGCGCATGATGCGCCGTTTGACAGAGCCTTGGCACGTGATGCGCCAGATTCGGCGCTAGGTGCACAAAAGATGACTATTTGAAAATTAAGGTGGTTTGATGCAAATTTTGTGCAAATTTTCAAAGGGACACTTGTTCTAAACACCTTTTGGAGTAATTCAACACATCTAGCACTTTGGAAGGTTCTTTTATGAAGGGATGTGTCTCTTGGATAAAATGGCACTTCTTTTGAAATCAAAAGAGTGGACTTTTGGAGGGAGTTTTGGAAGGAATTTTAAATTCCTTTTGAAAGGAGCTGGCCTGTAATAAAAGAAGAAGACATCAAGGAGTTGGGTGTGATGTGAAAGGGGGGTGGCGTGAAAGGCAAGAGAAGGAGATAGAGAGAAAGTTAAGGGCTTAGAGATTTTCTTCTAGGGTTGTAAGAGGAGAGGGAAGGTGAGATATTTCTTCTTCATTAAACATCTAAGAGAGAATTGAGAGTGCTTGTAAAGAGAGAAAGGCTTGAAGAGAACTTCTAGGTATTTTCTTGGGAAGGATTGTGAGATAAGTTGATTCTTTTATTTCTTTTGTTTTGTAAACTTATTTTTGTATATGAAATCCATGTTTTTTTGAATCCTTCTCATAAATTCTCTGTAGTCTTCTCTATCCTTCTCGCAACTTTAAAATATGGATTTGTGGAGAAGTAATTTTATTTTCTATAGTTTTAAATGTTAATAATTTGAGATGATTTGAACTCTGCTCTTCATTTACTTTTCGATATGGCCAATTGAAATGTTAAAATGTGTTTAGAAACATATGTTCCAAATGGGCTATGATTTCTATAACATGGGGAGAATCACATTTTATTTCATGGGAGAGTATGCCATCCATGAATTTGAGTGAAAATAAATAAGGAAATATACTTTGTTGGATGCATAATTAGAGATTTTAAGGTGACATATTAAACTCCCCAATTTGGTCCAGTTGATTAGAAACTAATGCAAGATTGTTAGCCCTCAAGGGAGGGAGTAGTGGGAGCTCTGGAGTGGCAATCGATATCCTCCTAGCCTAACCACAAAATTAGGGACCAAACTCTAGATTAGTCAGTGTTCTTTATAGCACTCGGAAGAGGGTAAATAATAGGATTGCTCCTATTTGACACAAAATAGTTTTTAAATATATATTTTTAAATGATTTTAATTTCTTCACAATCCATATGCTCATTGTAAAAGGAAGGAGGCTTTCTTAAATTTGAACTTTCCATCAACAAAAATTTCATTTAATTTTCGTAATTTTACTTTTAAAAGTTTAGTTTCTGGTTTAGTTAACTTTGTCTTTCAAACTATATTTTAAATAGCATTCACTTTAGCAGTAATATTCAAACTTCGCACTTTACTTTTTAAATTTTTAAAATAGTACTTTACATTATAATCTTAAGAATTATTTACAGGAATTTCCAACTTCCTTGTGGGATTGATATCTAGGACTTCATTAGAGCTCTTTATTACTTGAACGATATGTATACTTGCGTTATTTTTAGAGAGGATTTGGCAGTTTAAAAGAGTTTTAAAGATAAAATATTTTTATTGAAGTTATTATGTTGGGATTACATTCCATATTTACTATTATATATGTTGTGTATATTTTATAATATTGAAAAATAATTGCAAAATTAACGCACTAAATCTACCTACGTCAGTGGCAGCCGAGTCGGATGGCGGCATCAAATGGTGAAGCACCATGTAGCAGTTCAGAGCCATCATAGTTGAGGTGGCACCAAGTAAGATAAATAGAAAAATAGGATTTAAATGATTTATTTATTTGAGTTAACTTAAAAAATTCATATCTCTGTGTAGATTAATGTTGAAAATAAAAGAAAAATACCCACTTGCTCGGTGAACAGAGGAGAATAATGTGGAATAAAACTTAAAATTATTTGACTTATATTTTTATTTTTAATTAGTTAAATAATCAAAAACTTAAATTAATCACAAATCATTAAATATTAATCATAATGGCTTAAGCTTTTGGTGGTTTAAACCTCCCATCATTAGGAGTGTTCTCTGTTTTTTTCCAAAATTAGAGAACACGTCTAAGTATGGAAGCCCTAATTTTATAAATAAATCACTCATGTTTATTTAAATAATTATAAAAATTAAAATATAAATAAAAAAAATTTAAACTTATTTTCGTAGGTTCACTGTGATCAGAAGACCGTAAGAAAAATGTTATTTGGATTTAAATAATTAAACTGGTCACAATATGTAATTGAGTTATTAAAATGAAATAAAAATAAAAAATTTAAAATATAAATATAAAAAAATCATAAAACTAGGCCCAAACTATAAAAAAATGATCATTTTAACCCACTGTAAAAATTTGAAATCTATATGAAGTGTATTTCCCACCAAACTTGATTTTCTTAGTAAAATGGTTTTTTTTTTCATTAAAAAAATTATGATAATTAAAATGTAATAAATAAAATTATAAAAAATGGATTTGGGAGTTCTTTTTGACCATGGGAGCTTAAGAAAAATAAAATGGAGGTTTAAATAAATATTTGATTTTTAAGGTATATTTCAAAATTTTAAAAATTAAAAAATGATAAAAATCAACAAAATTGAAAAATGTCCCAAAATGTTAAAATTGGTTCCTTGGTCACTTAGGAGCAATTAAAATTTTTTTTCTAATTTTCTAAATAAAGTTATAGGTTTTTAAAGTCCTAAAAATGAATTTCCCATAATTTTTCGCTAAAGTAATTTCAATAAGTAAAATATAAATAAAAAAATATATGAAATTCAAATTCTGGACTTAGAGAGATATAAGAAAAATATAGAAGTTAATTTTCAACTTAAATAATATTTTATATTTGCTTAATACTCAAAATCATTAAATAATTATAATAATTAAAATATAACTTAAAAAATCATGAAAATTTATCCTAGCGGTCCACTAACCTAGGTGAACCTTCAATGATTTTCCTAAAAAGATATAGTTTGTTTTGGTTGATTAAATGAATTATTATTGAAAATCTCTATTTTTGAATAAAATAAATATTAAAATTTGAATAAAAATCTGAAAATTACATTTTCTTTTATGATATTTTACTTTATCCATAAGTGGGGTACTATAAAAATTTTAAAGTCATTTGAGTTATAATTAATGAGTTATAGAGTGGAAAACCCTAATGGCAAAATGGTAAATTTGGATTTTTAATCCCTTAATTAAAATTTAGGATTGATTAAAAGGGTAAAGGGTAATTTTGATCACAATGAGCTCTTCTAAATGATTGAAATATAATGGATTAAATAGTAGAAACCAATACCCCATTTTTCTACTATAAGGTATAATTGTGATTTTTCTTGCTATTATAATTGGAAAGTTAATTGAATTAAGTGATCCTAAGGCGAGGGGTTTGATTTTGGAAAATTATAACTTAGTAATGTAAAACTCCTAGTTAATGTTTGAAAGATATTATAATCATTGATAAAGATTAAGGTTACCACATAATTTAATATCCCTAAAAGTTATGAATTTATCCACTCATAAGTTTTAAGGGCTTAGTACTGAACTAGGCTTAATTTGGATTTGCTTAATAAGGTTTAGGAAAGAAACATAACTAATTATGAATATTTTGCAAACACTACAAGCTCAGCTTTAATTGTAGGCATGAAATTCTTAATAACCTAAGCTTGCTCCCCCTAAGGGCATCCACTTGGGGTCATGCTCCGAGCACCTTTACGATCTTTTGGATATTGTGAAGGACAAATGAATAGTTGACCTCACTTTTGGTTGAGGTTCAGTTTTTCCTCTTTAGTAGCCTAAGGTCTAGCCATATGACTTGACCTCACTTTTGGTTGAGGTTCAGTTTTTCCTCTTTAGTAGCCTAAGGTCTAGCCATAGTGACCTCACTTTTGGTTGAGGTTTAGTTTTTCCTCTTTAGTAGCCTAAGGTCTAGCCATAAGATTTTCCTATTAACTATTCTTAGAAAACTAGAAAAAGCACCCTCACCACTAGAAATTCTACCATCTTCTTTACTCAACTTGAAGTTCCACATATTGATCCTAACCTCTAAGTACTTAGTAGGTGGGGTCACTATAAGGGAAACTCAAGATGAGTCACCCTTAGGACTGCTGGACCTTAGGGTTGACCCTGGGTGTTGGTCTGGAGCTAAGGCACTTACTACACTCATCTACACTCACAATCACTCACAACCCTAAAACTCAAATTTCTAGCCTAGGTCCCTTGATCTTTTTGGAATACTCGTATAGATGGTCCCCTAAACCTACCAGCTTTAGGGCTAGGGTTTGACTAAGACCACTACATAGAGGACCCAAAATGGGGTTTCCATTGGTCCATGGCTTATTGATGGTGGTTGGTACCTCAACTCTACCAAGATACCCATCTTGGCCTTTTGCCCTTAGACACCCCTAAACACCCTTGAAACCCTAAACTTTGCTAAAATTCCCAAGTTTGCCAAAAACACCCAAATTTGATCAAAATTCATTTCAAACCTTTTGAAAACCTCCAAACACCCAAATTACCCAAAATCTCCAAAAAATGACCAAATTACCAAAATACCTCTCTTTAGCCCAATACTCCAAAAATTCCAAAAAAATCCCAAAAATTCCCAAAACCTCCCAAATATTCCCAATTTCAATTTCAAAATGGGGCTTCTATTGGTCATGGAGCTAAACCAATCTTCCTTCCTTAAACTTAAATAACAAAGCCATAGGACTTCGAGGTTGTTTGTGTATGCAACGTAAATCCTCACCTTATCTTTAGGCCTTTGTAAAGCCCTGCTATAAAATATAAGCCCTAACTCGTCTTAGGATTCTGAGGTTATCGTCTGTCACGACCTAAATTCTCACATCTTCCAGGCTATTTGTGTGATAGTTTCACACGAATGTAAGCCCTAAACTAATAAATTTGACAGGACGAAAACCCTAAATATTTTTCCTAAAAAATGAAGCCAAACATTAGGATAGCTTGGGAAGTCACCGAGGTTCTCCTCTGGATCCATGAGATCCCCTAGTTCTTCCTCCTTTGGATTTTACAATAAAATGTTCAAAATTTGAATCAATCCCCTTTCACACCTCTACGTCCGATTCCATTTGAAAAGTCTTACCCTTTGAAACTCCTTGAAGATAATATTTCCTAATTTTTATCGAGAGTCTTCTTAGGTGATTTTGGTCATTTAAGATGTAATTAACTATACGGGCTTGCCCTTATAGGAAGCATGTTCGAACCCAGCTTAATATAAACCCTATTTAATCCTTTATATTAAATAAGGGAGATTGTCGGAAAATATAAATGTTTCGTAGACCAAACGGATGTCGTATATTCCTCAGTTTGTTTGATCGAGCCTCATCCTCGAGTCTTGTGTTCGTCCTTCGGGATAGATACAGGATTTGAGGTACAGTGCAAATATAAATGTTCGAGTCTTGTGTTTGATTTCATAATTTTATAAAACTAAATATAAATGTAAATTAAAATGTCCTTCCGAAGCGGGCGACAGGATTTTGACTTCGGTGACCGACAGCTTCTTACGGGCAACACTCCAACATAAAATAGCGCCGACATAACCTATTATACTTTGTTCAAGAAAATCATCTATTAAAACTTCTAGGGAACCATCATGTTGTGACCTAAAACTCAGTTGGGGAAGCTTGAAACTTTTCTTCTCTGTATTCTTCTCTGCAAAGTTATATATGCTGCAAAAGCTAACCATGCAGTGGGATTATCGAGAAGATACAGGTACTCATTTACATTATATGCTGATCCTGAAATTGCTTATATGCAACAGTATAACTGTAATTATGATTATATTTTTCAGTTATATTTCCTTATTTTGCAACAAAACCAAAATCCTGATCCTGAAGAAAAATAAGAAAGTAACTTTTAATTTATATTGGGATACTACACAAGTATACGTATCGTTATCAAGTAATATAAGACTTTTTGATTAAGACCTGAATATCAAATCCATAGGGAAGATATGCAATATTCACTTTTTGGAAAACTTTTTATTTCTAAAAGATAATTATTTAAACTAAAGATGTTTTTGCAGTAAAGAAAGTTTAAAAATTTTTGGTAATTTTAATATTTTGACAAAAACAGTACAAACTTGAAAAGATAATTTGAGTTTTTGTAGAAGAAAAACACTACATATGAAAATATCTTTCTCCTTATCATGAATCAGTAATAAGTATAAGAATTATGTTGTGGATGTATGCATATTGTGTTGTGCCAAATAGAAGCAATAATATTCCTTACCCTTACTAGAGATGCTATAAAGAACATTGGCTAATTTAAAGTTTTAATAGTTTCAAAGATTGGCTAGGTAGGAAAGATACTAGCTCTCACTCTAGAGTTCCCTTAATTCCCTCCACCTGGGGGCTAACATCTCGTATCCGAACCTAAAATAATAAACCAAGTTGGCAGCTTTAACCTATCACTTTAAAGTTCTCTAACTCTACACCTATAATGATTATTTCCCTATTTATTTGCACTAAATCATATGAATTACATTCTCATTCATACAACCTCATGCGATTCCTATTTATTTGCACTCAATCATATGAACTACATTCTCATTCATATAACCTCATGTGATTCTTAAAACCAAGTTGGGGGTTTTAACCTGTCACTTTAAATTCTTCTAACTCTACACCCTTCAATGATTATTTCCAATGGGGGCTTTAACCTCTCACTTTAAAGTCCTCTAAATCTACACTCATCAATGAATATTTTCCTACCGTTTAACCTGTCACTTTAAAGTCCTCTAACTCTACACCCTTCAATGAATATTTCCCTATTTAACTCAATCATATGAACTACATTCTCATTCATACAACCTCATGTGATTCTTTCCAATTATTGAATGAGACAATACCATCCCGGTTCTTACATGTTCTCACAACAAATTTTAACATCTGGATTGGCCAAATCAATAAGTAAATGAAGTACATGGATTTAAATCATCACAACTTATTCCAACAAAGATCAATACTCTCCACAACTTCCATCCAACATTTAATTACTTATCATTTTAAGAAGAAAGAAAAAGAAAACTACTCAGAATCCATAAAGAAAAGAAAACCACACATTAGTTTAAAAGTAGAAATCATTGTCAAACCAACAACAAGCTCAATTAAAACCAAAAGCAGTCTAAAATAAAAGATAAAAACTTATCTCAAGTTCTCCACCAAACTCTTGAAGTTTCTTTGAATCTCTTGTCTTTTACAACACTCTCAATATAAAACTAGAAAAAAAGGATAAATATGTGGTGCCTGAAAATCTCTCCAACTAACTCTCCAATTTTTAAACTTTCAAAACTTTTCCAGTACTTTCAGGACCTCTTTCAAAGTCTCAATCTTCTTTCTTTTATAATTCTCCAAAAGCTGTCTTGGTATCTCTTCAAAATGTGTCTTAATTTGATGCATTTCCCTAAGAGATGCATCCTTTCGCAATAATTTTTGTCCATAGTGGTTGTAACCTCCTATTAAGCCAATAAGTGCCTCAAAAACCTCTTCAAAATTCATAAAAACCAATTTTAATCATCCAATAACTGCCACTGACGCTTAAGCGCGGGGCCTCTGGTACTTAGGCGAGGCCTTCTCTGTTTACCCGGTGCTTAAGCGCTGGATCTGACACTTAGGCGTCAAAACACTTTTGCACATTTTTCACCTATTTGCTCCAAATTTGATCCTTTTTCATTCCTTTAAGCATTTTTCACCTTTTTACTTGTACCTAAAAGAAAAACATAAAAATATCTTTCATTAAAGCGCAATATCTAAAAAATAGGTATAAAAATGTGTATTAAAACACTATATATTTTAGGCGTATCAAAATCCCCCAAACTTAAATTTTTACTTGTCCTCAAGTGACACTTCAATCTTTAAAAACTAAATATGTATGATATGTATATGTGTTTCTTTAGGAGTCACTAAAATTTTGATTTAGAAATATAGTTGTCCAATTTAGAAAAAAATATTCAATAAATGAGACCAACTTAAAGTTTAGAAATTTTTACTGTTAAGAAAGATGAAAATATAAGTTCCTATTTAATTAAAAAATATTGTAAGTCTTCCAAGTTTAGAATTTATTTCTTTGATTATCTTCACTTAAAAAAAATTATTAAGAATAAATTTACATACTATATTATATCTATAAGCTTAAGATTTTCTCAAGTTTTATATTTTTAAAAGATCAAATGTAAAACAAATTTTTGATTAGGCACTAATCCTAAAACTTCTCCTCCTTTTTATTTTTTCTTCTCTTTTTTTTCTTTTTCTCTTTTTTTTTTCTTTTTTATCTTTTTCTTTTCTTTTCTTTTTGGACAAGGATTACTATATCTGGATAGATCTTTAATAATTTTGAATTCTAATTTTCCTTTCCTAATACAGTCTCGATACAAAACTTTTAATTATAAATATAATAATAACTTTGAATGTTATCTTTAATAAAAGAAAATTTAAGTATTAAAAATAAAAGTCTAAATTTCTAAAATTTTTAAAAATACAATGTTTCTCACTAAGGATAGTTACTTATATTAATGATTTTCTACACTAAAAACTTTTAACTTAAAGTTTTTCTTCAGTACTTAAAATTTAAAATAGNTGAAAATACGAATAACATGCTTATAGGAATTTTTATACTCTAATGATACAAGTATAAAACTAAAAACAAGAGTAAAATTAATTTTGATCAAATTTTCTAATATTTTCATTTCAATTTTACATGTAGAGATTCAATAGACTTCTAAACAGTGGGTATAAACATAAGAGCAAACTAACATACTAACTTGTCTCCACAATCTCAACATAAAAACAAACACACTAACATGATAAAAGAAAAATACAGGGTAACAGTTTCCTAAGTTTTAAATTTAAGACCTAAGTTAGCAAGATTTTCAACTTTACAAAAGACATAGAATTAAGTTAAGTACTAAACTAACTAAATTACACAACCCACAATAGTTACTACCCTAGAATTTTAAAACAAACTACTAACTAACACAGACATTAAAATAAAATTAAAAATAAAAATTTGACACATCACAATATCCAAATAAGTAAACATACATACATGTCTCAAGTCCAAAAAAAGAAAACACATCACATCACAATTCTCACTCAAACATAAAAGTACAAACCACATCAAATAATTCAAAACAACACCCAAATGCAAATGTAGCAAGCCCGGACCACATAGTTCAAATCATATTGCAATCATAAAATAAATCTCTCAGCTCTACTCTTCATCCTCTGAATCACCGCTATCCCAAACTTTTGTAGGCTCATAATCAGGGTATCTAAGATATGGAGAAAATTGCACTACTTGGTTACCCCTAATGAGGCTCTCCAAAGATGAGTGAAATTTCTCTTCATAATCACTTTTGCTCCTATTATAACTATTAGTATGCTCTGCAAAATGCTCTAAATTTTGTACCCTATCAATGGTAAAATTAATATTATCCATGATCCTCTACAATAATTGATCTTGGGTCTCGGTAGACTTACTTGTAGATGTAGAAGCACGTGAAGAAGCATCAGAGGTAGAAGCAGTAGACATCTCCATTCCATAACTCCTAGAAAATCCTCCTCTCTAGCCAAAAATAGAATGCTCAAAATAATTCTTCACATTCACCTTAGTGATGGGCTTTAGTGGTAACAACACTTCCTCCCAGCTATCATATTTAACTCTAACCTACTCACACAAAGAAAAGATCAAGGAAAAAAATCCCATACCTACAGTAGTAATGGTAGTGGCAGAATGGATGATAGTCTGACAAATCAAAGCTCATATGTTGATGAGATTTCCTTCCTGGATACAATAATTTAACGTTGCTCTCTCTTTGGTCACGTCAGTGAGATGATTTGTTGGTAACAAACGAGCAAAAATAAAATAGTGCCAGGCCTTTGAAGGTACACATAACTTTTAAGTTGGGAAGTTGACTCTCTTCTCATTAGTGATCTTTAAAAGTCCTCTCCCAATAGTCAAGTAAGAAATAATCTCGTCTAACTCCACTTCAGTCAAACTATAATTTGCATAAAAACATAACGTATCAGGGGGCAGATGATAAAACAAGTTGATTACCTCCGGTGAAAAAGGTACTAACTTTCCTCGAACCATGACTCTATTGTCTTCAGCCTCAGAGAGGTTTGCATAGAACTCCCTAACAACAGAAATAACCGCCACAACAGAGAAATAACAGAATCATTGTCGACAAATGATCAAATCATCTACGTCTTCGCATGGATTCCTAAAACACCACTCCTGAATCAGTTTCTTTGATTGCAACGCATCACTGTACCGATCTTGAGCCTTTGAACTAACAAATTTACTCGATACAAAAGGGATCTTTCCTTTACTCCTCTTCATTCATGGTGCCATTCTACAAATTTAATAAATTCCAAAAATAACTTCAAAAATCAAGTCTAGATTACTAAACTAAACTTCCAAAGTATAATCTACACTTCCCATGCAATTTCCATAGATCTTTTTCTCAATTTTCACCATAATAGTAAATTTTTGAATTCGTTAAATGTTCTCAAAATACATGGTGAACATCTAAAATTTTTGCTTTAAAGTAAAGCTCTTACCTCAAGGAACTTGGATCTAAAAAATTTCACTTGATTCCACAAAGAAATCTTCACTTTAGATGTGCCCTAGCCTTTCAAAATCGTGATTTTGAGAGGTTGAAGGTGATGGGAGGCGTACCATTTTTGGGCCAAAATTTCACTTTTAACAATTTGTGAACTCGTTTTCATGAACTGACGCTTCAGCACGGGTAAGTGACGCTTAGGTGCCTGCCTCTCGGGTTGGCTCGCGCCTAAGCGAGAGTTGCGGAGCTTTGACGCCAGTGCATGATTTTATAAATTTTAAAATTAAAGTAAAATACACTTTTTGCCTAAGTAAACCACCGCTAAATGTTCTCATAACACTTAAATGTCTATTTTCAACTTCCTATAATTCCCCTCTCTCTCAAAACTCTCTTTAATAACTATTTCAATTTGAAGCTAAAAATAACACAAATTTTCACACAAATAAACTTATATTAATTCACAAATAAGTACAAATACTTTTAAACACTTAATTCTCACTCCAAAAAGTCTTGGATGAGAAGATTTCCCTAAATACAAATACACAATGATCATTACACATAAAGAAGTCATAAATACTAAAAATAAGGCTTAAACACTAAACCACTTGAAAACAATAATTTATAACACACAAATTTTAACACTAAACTTAATTCTATTCTTCTTTCAAAGGAACAAATTCTTATCTTTCATCAGTCTCTCCAGGAATATAGAGTTGATAGAACGAACGGTGGTGGCGAGCTCTGATACTATCTTCTTCAATCCACTTCTACTTTATGAACATTGCCTTATCTGCTTCCTCTATATAACTTGTGTGGCTAAATTGTATCTTCAATTGCCATCCAATATGCTCTAGATGTGCATGTAACTCAAGTACTTTGGTCTCCAATAAAGCCATAGTATTTTCCATTTTGTTGATCTTCTCTGATATCCCTTCAATACTAATGGCTAAGAAACCGTTATGCATCTCTTGTGCACTTTGAGTAATGAACCTTTTTCTCATTGTTTCTTCCTTTTTCTTCAAATCCTTGTCCCATGAAGAGTTTTTCTCTAAATCTCACTTTCTCTTAGACTTTTAGGGCTATAATTGATCTGGGGTGAAATTCCTTCACAAAACCCTTCTATTTATAGGCCTAAATCCTTCCAATAACTCCTAGACAAGATTAGAAACTACCTTGGCATGTTTTTACAAACTAATTGGTGGTTAAACCTTCTAGAATATTAATTTCGCACATGTGTTTAAACTGCCGCACTTAAGCACAAGATCTGGCGCTCAAGCGCTAGTGCACAATTTTGCACAAGTCAACTTAACATCCAAATTCTTATTCTAACGTGTCTTGGTCACTAAATAAAGTCTTAAAATTTTTACTAATAGAAAATATTTTCAAAAATACTATGCTAATTTTCTTAATCACAAAATAACAATAAAAAAAAACACACTGATAACTATGGGTTGCCTCCCATAAAACGCTTCGTTTTACGTTGTCAGCCCGACTTAACTAGTGCTTATTCTGGTTGACTCAACATCATTCCATCTTTCAGTATAGGTTGATCCCCTATAAAATAAGGTTTCAGAATTCTTGCAAAAGAAGAATCCATCATATAATTCTAGGTTTAACATCCTTTTTTTTCATTAAGTACTTAATAGCAGAATGATCTGTATGCACTACATAATGGGTTCCAATTAAAATGATCTAAATTTATCAAAAGCATATACTATTGCTAATAACTCTTTTTCATTTGTTGTATAATTAAAATTTATCAAAAGCATATACTATTGCTAATAACTCTTTTTCAGTTGTTGTATAATTGATTTGAGTTTTATTAAGAGTTTTACCAGCATAGAAAATTACTTTGAAATTTTATCATATCTTTGTCCTAAAACAGCTCTTATAGCATAATCACTAGTATCACACATCAATTCAAAATGTTTTCCCCAGTTTGGTGAAACTATAATTAGTGAAGTGACTAATTTTTCTTTTAATAAATTAAAAGCATTTAGGCATTCCTTTTCAAAATTATAAATTGCATATTTCTCCAGTAAATGGCATAAAGGCTTAGCAATCTTTGAAAAGTCTTTAGTATATCGCATGTAGAATCCAGCATGTCCTAAAAAACTCTTAATTTTGCTTACATTTGTTGGATAAGGTAAATCAATGATCACTTGAATTTTAGCGAGATCTACTTCCATTCCATTTTCTGATATTTGATGACCTAATACAATTCCTCCTGCTACCATAAATTGACATTTTTCTGAATTAAGGACTAAATTTGTTTCTTCAAAGTGCTTAAGAACTTTAGATAAATGTTCTAAACATGAGTTAAATAAAGTTCCAAACACTAAAAAATCATCCATGAATGCTTCAATCCCTTTTTCAATTAAATCACAAAAAATTACCATTATACATCTTTGAAATGTAGCAGGGGCATTACATAAACCAAAGGGCATCATTCTAAAAGCAAAAGTACCATCAGGACTGGTAAAAGTTGTTTTCTTTTAATCCTCAGGAGATATTTGTATTTGGTGATAAACAATTTATCCATTCTAAAAAAAAGTATTTATGCCCCGCTAGTCTATCCAACATTTGATCTAGAAAAGGTAATGAAAAATGATCTTTTCTAGTGGCAAGATTTAATTTTCTATAATCAATGAATATTCGCCACCCTATAACTTGTCTATTAGGTATTAATTTGTTATATTCATTCACAGTTACAGTTACTCCTCTTTTCTTAGGAATGTAGTGAATTGGACTAACCCATGCACTATCTTAAATATGGTAGATAATTCCAGCTTCTAACAACTTTAAAATTTCTTTCTTAACAACTTCTTTCATAACACGATTCAGTCTCATTTGAGGATCAGCCCTGGGTTTGCAGTTCTCTTCCATAAAAATTCTATGCATGCAAATTGAAGGACTGATTCATTTAATATCAAAAATTGTCCATCCAAAGGCTTTCTTAAAACTTTTCAAAATTTTCATCAACCTTTCTTCTTCTTCCATCGTTAATTTTGAGGAAATTATAACTGGTAAAGTAAAGTATACTCCTAAAAAGGTTTATTTTAAATGTTCAGAAAGTAACTTCAACTCAAGTTCTGGAGGTTTTTCAATTGATGGACAAAATGATTTATCTTTGTCTATCATGTCAAAAATTTTAAAACTTTCTCGAACATAGTTTGAATCTTCCTTACAAAGTTGTTCACATCAATCTAATTCCTCTTCTTGCTCGTGTTCCAAATCTTTTTCTTCATTAGTTGTTTTGAAATGTCATTCACTTAGATATCTTATAACATCCATCCTATAACTTCCATCATCTTTACCTTTTGCAGGATATTTCAATGATCTTGAAATATTGAAAGTAATAGTTTGATCATTAGTGCGCATTGTTAATTCCCCTTTTTACACATCTATCATTGCTCTTCTTGTGGCTAGGAAAGTTCTCCCCAAAATGATAGGTATCTCTTTATCTTCCTCCATATCTAGCATAATGAATTCAACAGGAAAGATAAATTGATCCACTTTCACTAGAACATCTTCTATAACTCTTTTAGGGTATGTTATCAAATGATTTGCTGGCTGCAGAGTTACAGTCGTAGGAGTTAGTTCTCCTAATCCCAATCTTTTGAATATTGATAATGACATAATGTTAATTCTTGCACCTAAATCACATAAAGCTTTCCCAAAAAAATTATCTCCTATTACACATGGAATTGTAAATCTACCAGGATCTTTAAGCTTTTCAGGAAGCTTTTGAATTATAGCACTGCACTCCTCACTAAGTGCAACAGTCTCATTATCTTTAAACTTCCTTTTCCTGTTGAGAACATCCTTCATAAACTTTACATAGCTTGACATTTTTTCTAAAGCTTCGGTAAATGAAATATTTGTTGTAAGCTTCTTAAATATTTCCAGAAATTTTGAAAATTGCTTATCCAATTTCTGCTGATGAAGTCTCTGAGGAAATGCAGATGGTAGTTTTTCCAAATCAATTTTTAGTGGAAAAATAGGTCTTTTGGAATCTTTTGGAGAGTCCTCTTTTGATTCTTCAATTTATTTTCTCTCAAATTAAATTTCTTTTTGAACCCTACCTTCCAACTCTCTTCCGCTTCTAAGTTGAACAGCTTTTTACTTGCTCTTTATTCTAGTCTTTCAGATTTGATTTAGTATTACTAGGAAGTGTTCCTTGGGATCTATTACTTATAGAATTTCCTATTTGCCCAAGTTGATTCTCAATATTTTAAATTGTAGCTACTTGACTTTATAATTGATTTCCCATTTGTAACACCACTTCCTCTATAGACAACTTCTTTTCCTTAAATTAGGTATTACTGTTGAAACCTAGGGGATAAGTAAATCTATAATTATTATTTCCTTGGTTGTTCCAATTTCCCAATGGGTTTACTTGGTTGTTCCCCATTATTGATTATTACCATCCAAATTATTGTTCCAATTAAAGTTGGGATGGTTTTTCCAACATGGGTTATAATAATTTGAATATGGGTTATTCAGCTTGTTACTTATGACATTCAAAGTTTCTAATGATCCTTGAGAATCTACCATTTTGCCTAATGAATTCTCTTCTTTGGTTAGAAAAATTCATTCCAAATTGGTCTAACTTCCTTGAAATTGCAGCAACTTGATTTGCTAACATAGTAAATGCATCAGTTTCATGAATATTGTCTACTTTCTTTAAATTGGTCTAACTTCCTTGAAATTGCAGCAACTTGATTTGCTAACATAATAAATGCATCAGTTTCATGAATATTGGCTACTTTCTTTAAATTCAACCTCACAGAAGGCCGTTGAAAATTATTGGTAGCCATTTCTTCAATTAAAGCGTAGGCGTCATGAAATGGTTTTGACATCAATGAACCACTTGCAGCGATCGATAATTGATCTAAGAGATCCAACTAATTCATTATAAAAAGTTTGAATTATTAACCAATCTTGTATAGCATGGTGTGGACACTTTCTTAAGAGTTCTTTAAATCTTTCTCATGCTTTGAAAATAGATTCCCCTTCAAACTAATTAAAAGATGTAATATCATTTCTAAGCTTTGCAGTTTTTTAAGGTAAAAAATATTTAAAAAGGAATTTTTGTGCTGAATCACCCCAAGTTCTGATAGATCCAGGTGCTAATAAATTCAACCACATCTTAGCTTTATCCCAAAGTGAGAAAGGAAATAACCTAAGTCTTATGACATCATTTGATACACCATCGTATTTAAGTGTAGCGCATAATTCTAGAAAATTGGCAAGATGTAAATTTGGATCTTTAGTTGGTGATCCCCCAAACTGATTATTTGATACCATTTGGACAATAACAGGTTTAAGCTCAAATGAATTAGCCACAACAGTAGGTTTTTGAATACTACATGAAGTTCATCTATAGTAGGGTTGACATAATCTCTTAAAGGTTTAAACTCTTGATAAATTTTAGCATTTTGAGCATTTTGGTTTTCCATTTTTGTATTTTTTTTGGATTTTTCAAGATTTTTGATTTTTTTAGTTTTTTTTATTTTTCTAACAATTCTCTCTAATTCAAAATTGTAGGGCACTAGTCCATCAGAACATGAACTACAAATACACTAATATAAAATAAAATAAAACTAAACACACACAAAATAAATTACAATAACTTAAAGTTTAAATAAAAATTTCTAAAAATTAAAATTTGCTTTTAAATCAATAGATTCTTTACAATTTTCACTTCACTTCCCCGGCAACAGCGCCAAAAACTTGATCCCAAAATTGCTTATATGCAAAAGTATAACAATAATTCTAATTATATATTTCACTTATATTTCCTTATTTCGCAACAAAACCAAAAACTTGATCTCAAAGAAAAATAATAATTTAACTTTTAATTTACATTGGGATACTATGCAAGTATAAGTATCATTATCAAGTAATATAGGACTTTTTTATTAAGACCTGAATATCGAACCCACAGGGAAGATATGCAATATCCACTTTTTGGACAACTTTCTATTTTTAAAAAGATAATGATTTAAACTAAAGACATTTTCGCAGAAAGAAAGTTTAAATATTTTTGGTAATTTTAATATTTTGACAAAAATAGTACAAACTTAAAAACATAGTTTAAGTTTTTGTAGAAGAAAAACACTAAATATGAAAATATCTTTCTGCTTATCATGAATCAGTAATAAGTATAAGAATTATGTTTTGGATGTATGCATATTGTGTTGTGCCAAATAGGAGCAATAATATTTTTTACCCTTATTAGAGAGTCTATGAAGAACATTGACTAATTTTAAGTTTGAATAGTTCTGAAGACCGGCCAGGCAGGGAAGATACTAGCTCTCACTCTAGAGTTCTCTTGATTCCCTCCACGTGGGGCTAACATCTCGTATCAGGACCTAAGATAATAAACCAAGTTGGGGGATTTAACCTGTCACTTTAAAGTCTTCTAACTGTACACCCTTCAACGAATATTTTCCTATTTGTTTGCACTCAATCATATGAACTGCATTCTCATTCATACAAGCTCATGTGATGCTTTCCAATTGTTAACTGAGACAATACCATCTCAGTTCTCACATGTTCTCAAAACAAATTTTAACATCTAGATTGGCCAAATCAAGAAATAAATGAAGTACATGGATTTAAATCATCACAGCTTTTTCCAACATTAAAGATCAATACTCTCCAAAACTTCCATCCAACACATAATTACTTATCATTTTAAGAAGAAAGATAAAGAAAACTCAAAATCCATGGAGAAAACAAAACCACACTTTAGTTTAAAAGTAGAAATCATTGTCAAACCAATAAGAAGTCTCACAAATTCCATCCAAAACTTAATTACTTATCATTTTAAGAAGAAAGATAAAGAAAACTACTCATTTTATCCATTACTTAATTACTTATCATTTTAAGATGAAAGATAAAGAAAAATACTCAAAATCCTAACACTTTAATTACTTATCATTTTAAGGAGAAAGATAAAGAAAACTACTCATAATCCATGAAAAAGAAACACACTTTAGTTTAAAAGAAGAAATCTTGTCAAACCAACAACAAGTCTCGATTAAAACCAAAAGTAGTCTAAAACAAAAAGATAAAAAAGTCTCAATTAAAACAAAAAGTAGAATTACTTATCATTTTAAGGAGAAAGATAAAGAAAACTACTTAAAATCCTTCCATCCAACACTTAATTACTTATCATCTTAAGAAGAAAGATAAAGAAAATTACTCAGAATCCATGGAGAAAATAAGAAACACACTTTAGTTTAAAAGAAGAAATCTTGTCAAACCAACAACAAGTCTCGATTAAAACCAAAAGTAGTCTAAAACAAAAAGATAAAAAAGTCTCAATTAAAACAAAAAGTAGAACCACACTTTAGTTTAAAAGTAGAAATCATTGTCAAACCAACAAAAAGTCTCAATTAAAACCAAAAGTAATCTAAAATAGATAAAACTTATCTCAAGTCCTCCACCAAACTCTTAAAGTTCTTTTGAATCTCTTCTCTTTTACAACACTCTCAATATAAAACAAGAAATAAAAAAAGGATAAATATGTGGTGCCTGAAAATCTCTCCAACTAACTCCTCAATTTTTGAACTTTCAAAACTTTTCTAGTACTTTCAGGACCTCTTTCAAAGTCCCAATCTTCTTTCTTTTATATTTTTCTAAAAGGTGCCTTAGTATCTCTTCAAAATGTGTCTTGATTTAATGTATTTTCCCAAGAGATGCACCATTTCACAATAATTTTCGTCCATGGTGGTTGTCGCCACCTATTAAGGTAATAGGTGCCTGAAAAACCTCTTCAAAATTTGCAAAAACTGAATTTGCTCATCCAATAACTGTGCGCTTAAGCGCGGGGCCTCTGGTGCTTAGGCGCGACCTTCTCTGTTTAACCGGCGCTTAAGCGCCAAAACACTTTTGCACATTTTTCACCTATTTGCTCCAAATTTGATCCTTTTTCTTTCCTTTAATAATTTTTCACCTTTTTACTTGTACCTGAATAAAAAAAACACAAAAAATATTTCCATTAAAGCACAATATCTCAAAAATAGGTATAAAAATGTGTCTAAAAATACTATATATTTTAGGTGTATTGTCTAAAAATACTATATTTTAGGTGTATATCAAAATACAATATCTCAAAAATAGGTATAAAAATGTGTCTAAAAACACTATATATTTTAGGTGTATCATATGCCCCAAAATTTTTCTCATTTACTTTCCAATATTTTTCCCTACTTGCACCTGCTTACATTACCCCAATTTAAATGTTCTTAACAACTCTTTTAGACTAAGTAAATTCAAAACAAAATAGCGGTACTAGAATGAGGGAACCGCGAGATCCTAACCGGTGTCGCTCTAATCAAATTTAACCCTCCCCAAATAAGACATTTGAACATAACAAAACAAAAAATTAAAATATACATGCGGTTAAACCTTTTGAACCTTAGACATTTGGATTGCTACTTCGACAAGGAGCTTGGAGCTAGCACCGTGGGCAGCATGACAAGTGGATCTACAACAACAAATTTCCTTAGAATTTAACAACAAGCCATATGACCTCTACTTTGTCCACCTAGTGCGACATAAATCCACAACTCATCTTTAGGACTTTGTAAAAGTATGTTGTGCATTTAAGCCCTAACTCATTTTAAGCTCTGAGGTTGCTGCTTGTTGTGACATAAACCCTCCTATCTTCCAGGCTATTTTTATGACTATGTCATGCAAATGTAAGCCCTAATAATAATAATTGGTAGGATGAAAAATTTAATAAAATCTCACCAAAATTGAAGCCAAACTATAGAATAACTTTGGAAGTCACCAAGGTTCTCCTCAGGATCTGTGGCATCCGATAGTGTTTCTACCTTTGGATTCCATAAAAAATGTTCCAAATTTGATTTTCTCTCATTTAACACTCCTTTGTCCGACCTTTAGAATCCTAGCCATTTAAAAATCATGACGGCATTATTTTTTAATCAAAATTGAAAGTTTTCTTAAGTAAATTTGCTCATTTAATATGTAATTAACTATTGGGGCTTGCCCATATAGGAAATTTTAAGAACCCGCTTAATATAAACCCTATCTAATCTTTTGTAATAGATAGGGGAACTTTTCTGTCATCATAAAAGGTTCTTCTAGACTAAAATGGATGGAATAAATTCTTTAGTTTATTTAATCGAGCCTCATTAGTAAGTAGTGTACCTATTCTTTGGAATAGATACATTTCTTGTGGTGTTGTGCTCAATCATTTAAACTATTGCAGATATGAGATTAGTTCGGTCTCATATTTTCAAAATTTAAAAACTACTTTTTTANTATATATATATATATTAGAGAAGGAGAGTTATTCGTCTCCCTATGCATTAAAATTCAAAAAAGATTAGTACTAAATACGATGGAAATAGGATCCCCAACATAAAATAAAAATACAAACGCATCCAAAAAAGGGGGTATCCACCATCCAATTACAACTCCACCCTAACAAAAAAGATTATACCAAAATAGAAAGTATACCCAAACATTTACAAGTACACCAATCTACCAAATCTACTTCTAAATAAAAGAAATCAAATGGCATGTGTAACAAAGCAAGCGACGCAGTCCCGACCAGAGATTGTAGGCCAAACGAACCTTCCAAATGTTACAATTTGAAGAATATGCAGAATCTCGAGCAAACTTCATTGACGTAGAAAATTTTCAGCAAAGAGAACCATAAAGATGAGCTCCAAAATAAATTCCAAACCAAAAAGTTCTAGAAGTAAGAGCTAAGCAATGTGAGCATAACAAATGCCACTTATAAAAAAAGGAGTATCAAACATAACCCAATTTAAAAGTAATCGTAAATGCGGTGGGGCCAAAACGCCCACTAAAGTACTTTCTAGTCCTTGCTTCACAAGCCAATCTGCCGGGGAATTACATTCCCTATATACAAAATGCATTTGAATAGACAAATTGTGCTTTATGATGAGATCATGAATCATGTTTAGCAAGCAATGGACATTCCATGTAGAGGGGATGCTATTGTTAACCATGCTAACCAAAACCTTGGAGTCAGATTCAATATGAATAGCATGAAAATGAGAAATGACTGCAATCTGTGAAGCATGCCATAAAGTAAAACATTCAGCCTCCAAGGGGGAAAGAGGCAGTAACAAGTGAGGCAAAAAAACAGAGATAGATTCTTGTGGAATTATGAAAAATACCATTTGTACCAGAACCATTTAAAGTCCAACTCCCATCCACATTAAGCTTAACTATCCCGTCTGAGGGGGGGTTGCCATCTGATTAAGGAGGCCATCCAACCCCTCAGAGAGGAACAGTAGTGTGTCGAGAGATGCCGGTAAGCTTTAAGAAAATAAGCAATAATATAAGAGGTGGTGTTAACATTGGTAGGAGGGAGTGTTTCATACTTATGGGCATTTCTAGCTGACCAAAGGAACCACAATATCACAAACAAGAAAAATTCTAGTTTACAATCGTATAAAGGTGCAGTCTTCCAAGCTTAATTTTCTAGATCACGAAGAACACTGGAACTTGTGACTCAAGTAACACCAAAATATAGTCCCACCAAGCACCAAACCTCACGAGCATAATAACATCAAAATAGAAGGTGTGAGGCAGATTCCTCCTCACATTTACAAATATAACACTTCGAGAGCATACACAAACCTTTTAATTTCAAAATATATCCAAAGGCAAGATCCGCAGAAAACATCTCCATAAGAAAAATGACATAGAAGGGATTATAAGAGCAGTCCAGAGACCATTAGTCCACCTGTGAGAAGTAAAAAAGAGCAACTTTTGGTACAATAATTTAGTAATAGAAACATGAGAAGTGAACTTCCACATAGGTGTATCCAATTTAGATGGAGAAAGTGGTAATTTTGTGACTTGTCCAACCTTATCACCAATCAAAGACCAAAGCTTATGAACATCCTAAGCTCCATCTCGCCAACAATCATAAACTAACTTATTTTTATCATTCGAAGAATGAGGGAAGGTAGAGAAATCTTCCATACCCCAATGATCAAACCAAAAAGATAGGTTACCAATGCCCAAATCCCAATAGATATGATGTTGAGCCACAGGATGAACTTTAATTAAAGCTTTCTAGAATTTAGAGTCATCAATCTTCCATTCAACATTAGTGGGGTGGGCTTTAGTACAATATTTCTCATGAATAAAACGAGCCAAAAGGGAGCTACCCATACGAAATTTAAACCAAAGTTTACACATTTTAATTTCAGTGATATGGTTTAGGTTCTTAAATTAATATGGGATTAATAAGGGAGTCTTGATATTTGATGTGGCTACCCTGAACCCCTGAACGCGTGGAGAAAAGAGCAAGACTCCAATTTTAATTTGATGTGGCACAGGTAGAGCTACTGTATAATGGACCGTTGTTGTCCATTATTAGTCAAGAAGAAGCAAAAGAAAGACATCCCATTATGGGATCCCACCTAGGCAACAGACGCTACTGAAAAGAAGATAGAGCTGATAGAATATAAATAAATACTAACGATGACCGGTTAAAGTCAGTAGTAGTCACCGCCACCCATGGATTTATGGATGCTTCTATAAAAGGATTGATTAAAATAAAGACAGGATTGACACGTACTCAGCAAAGAAATCTAAACAAGCAAATGGAAAGAGCTAAGAAATAGAAAGAACTGGAGCTTCTGCCATAGTCTATGGAGGACAATTTTACAGAATTTGAATTATAGTTACAGGAATATACTACCAGTGAAGCATCCCCCATCCTCAAAAAAGAAAAATTTGACCCTGAAGAAGAAGAGATTGAGTCAGCAATCTTCGCACCAACTCCTTATACCACACAGATTGTTGACTATATGATACCAGAAGAATCCATTGTGAGACATGTTATTTTTGAAGAAGAGTTAGGGCATATGTAAACCATCAAGCGACACTTCTTAAAAAATCTCAAGAAATTCAATCACCAACAAATTAATATATTAGAAGATGTGCAACTATTCACCAATGTATTCATTGAAGAAGAAGAAGAAATCATCGTTGAACATGTGATGGAAGCCTGTGATAGAGGATGAGCAAGATATCTAGAGAAGAAAACTTTTTCAGATCCTAGAAAATGAAAGAAAGGAAAATTCATGATAACTATACAATATGGTTGCTACTAAAACTTCACCGTAGACCACAACAAAAATCCTTCCAGACATCTTGAAAAATGATCGAGTAGATCCAATGACGTTGATAATAATTGAAATAATCAAGAGATTGGTAGCACGGAGTACACCGCCTCCAAAATAGATCCCAGACAGATGCATCATTAATATTTAGGAAGAGGGAGATAGTATTGTGCCTCACATTGACCATCATGATTTGGAAAGACCTTTATGGACAATTTCTTGTTGAAGAAATGTGTCATACCTTTTGGGAAGGACATACAGTTCAAAGAAACTTGAGGATTTAGAGGTTCATTCAAGATACCCCTCTTGCGTGGATTTGCATTGTTTCTACAATGAAACGAGACTGATATAGTAAAAGATTGCATTTCATGGGTGGACTAGCAAAGAATCTCAATACACCTTGAAAAGTGTTTGATTCACTATATGCATGTGCCGAAACTTCAGGGACTGCAACCCTTAGAGCTACCATGATCCTGAGAACACCCGAGAAACTGGGTTGTACTCAAAAGATATTATCTTTGATAAGTACCTCGGAGTGCAAGGTGTCCACAGTAGGCCTTGTAGCAAAACAAATTGCTAAATAATGAGGAATTTAATAGATCAAGATGCTAGATACTTTTTGATATCCTAGTCACAAAGACTCTTTCTTTGATAAAGTGTTGTCATCTTTTCGACATTACGACATGGTCAACATTATATTTCACACATCTTTTGACATTATGAAATAGTCATTAAACTAGTTTGATATCTCTTTTATGAATGAGAAAATGAACATCTTGTTGCTACAATTGATTTTCTGCCATCGACAAATTCCCGTGAATGTCTAGAAAGGCTGAAGCAAACCCCCATAAATAAAAAAATCTGACATTAATTAAAAAGGGATAAAATTCCACAAAGTAACATAAAAGTAACTTTTGACAATTATACCAACTAAAAGACAACTATGGCAAGGTGTAATTTGTTATGGGTGGCCTGAACTCTGTAAACAATTTAAGACCTTTAAATCAACTAAAAATGACACAACCAACTAAAGATAACTTTGGGGAAGATGTAATATCCTACGGGTGGTCTACACCCAAAAAAATTTAAGAATTCATTGCAAATCTTAACTAAACAAACTTTTTGTGATTTTCGTACAGCCTTTTCCTTCTAGTAGGATTTAGAACCCTCCTGACAAAAAATCACAATTTTTCTCTAGCTTACAAGTTCTTCTCCTAGTTAGAATCTAAGTACATCAGCATTCCTTCCTAACGAGATAGATACATGATACTCAACATCTTCAAGAATTGGTTTACGACCTCCTTCAAAGGAATACAACATCCATTCTCCTTTATGCTAGTGGATTTAAGGCTTTCCAACACAGAATCAGAGCTTTCCTCTGGGTTTTTCATTTTCTTGTTAGTTAATATGTACAAGCATTCATTTCTAATGAGATAAGAACATGACATTTGGCATTTTTAAGAATTGGCGTAAGACCTCCATCAATGGATTGCACCATCTATTCTGCTTTTCTCTAGTGGATAAGGCCTTCCAGATCCAAAATCATGACTTTCCTCTAGCTTATATGCTCTCCTCCTAGTTAGGATATAATTCCATCAATATTCCTTCCTAAAGAAATAGGGACAAGACAATTGACATCTTCACGAATTAGTATTATACCTCATTACATGGAATATGCAATATATTGTCCTTTTTGCTATTGTATATAGGGCCTTCCAGACACGAAATAACAACTTTCCTCTAGCCTACTAGCTCTTTTCTTGGTAAAGATGTAAGTCCTTTAACATTCCTTCCTCATGAATTTGAAACATGAAATTAAATTTTTGGTGTTGTTGAAATGCTTTCTTGGAGTCTGATACCTCTCCCCAAAAATTTCAAAAAGTAGATAACCCTTCTGATATGGAATAATGACATTCTCTTTTGATTTAGCTAAACATTTTATGCACCAAAATCTCAAAGAATTAAACCTACCTTAGAACGTTTTTGACATATAGAAGTGCTCTGTAACTTGCTCGAGAAGTTTGGTCAATGCCAATATGTTAGACATACTTGTTCGGTACAACATACGTATTGGCGGTCTATTTGTTGACCTCGCTTTTGTGAGGACTCACATCACCTACTTGCAACCCAATATCCATGATTGCCATAGCAAAAACAAGCCCCGAACATCCTCTCTAGATTATACCTATATATATATATATATATATATATATATATATATATATATATATATATATATATATATATATA